>JAWPHD010010644.1:0-91671 GCA_037043455.1 Cyrtodaria siliqua
ACATCTGTACATATTATATAAACACTTGGGTTGTCTGTGACCGAGTGGTTAGAGTCTCTGACTTGAAATCATTTGCCCTTCCCCGCTGTGAGTTCGATTCCTGATGGGCCTACAAATCTTTATTTGAAAAAGCTATCCAGCAAGCCTGCAGAACATCGGTGGTTCGCCTGTGCACGAAAATTGCCAGGAGGTGCACCTGTGGTCTTCCTCCACCACTGAAACGTGAAAAAGTCGCATATGACCTTAGCTGTTGGTGCGACTATAAAATCCAATTCAATTCATATAAACCCTTTGAAATGAAGATAAAGAATATCCGACAGCGTTCATGTCCGAGCTTACATATAAACATGGTTAGGCAGATCTGTAAATTCATAAATATACAAATTAAGTTATAGGAGTATGAATGAATGGTCAAACATTGACCCTATTTGCACTGTCAGTAAAGATTTTAATGTCAAGATCAGTTAACTATAGGAGTTACAGAAGCATGCATTGATCTTCAAACATTGATCCTAATTGCACTATCAGTAAAGATTTTAATTGGAAATAAAAAAAAATGTCAAGATCAAGTTAACTATAGGAGTTACAGGAGCATGCATTGATCATCAAACATTGATCCTAATTGCACTGGCAGTACAGAAATAGAGAAAACAGCAAGATCACAAAAAAGCTGCTTCATTAGCATTTTTGTTTAATTTGTCACTGTCGGGTTCCTTTCTTATAATTATTTGCTTGCAACAAGCTGTTGCTGATGTTTACAAACAATATATCATATTCGCAACAGTGTTAATATAGAGTGAAATGACATGTTATAGTATATATACTGAAAGGAAAAGGAAACGTGACACGGGAATTTCTGCTTTATATTGTATATACTGCACACTTAATTCCATTTATATTCCAAGGAAATCCCAAGATGTTTTGTAAAAAAAAAAGTTGCAATTAGAGAAAGGACACAACTGTGATGTTGTAGATGTTTTAATCATTTACAGCAGCATGCATTGATCATCAAACATTGATCCTAATTGCACTGGCAGTACAGAAATAGAGAAAACAGCAAGATCACAAAAAAGCTGCTTCATTAGCATTTTTGTTTAATTTGTCACAGTCGGGTTCCTTTATACACTAAATTGTTTATACACTAAATTGAAAACAAACTTTTGAAGTTTCAAATTTGCAAGGAAATAATCTGTTATGGATGATATCAAAACTTCAAAGGGAGGTAAATTGATAATTTTGGATTATCAAAAGTGACTATGTATAAAAGCTGTATTTTGTCTTTTAAGTGATATTTAGTGTAAGATATCTACATAAAATATTATCTGTGACAAATGTACGTATTTTTCATATAGAGTTAATGTTTTTTATGCCAAAAGTGCATTTTTATGAAAAAAAGGGGTTAATTTTCTCCCATGTTTACGATAACTTTTCAACTCATACTTTGTTTGCACAATTGGTTGATGGTCTGTCTAATTATTAATTATTTCCTGATTTGTTTTTCAGAAAATAAGGGAAAGGAAAGACTGGGTCCCTTTTAGATTTTTGCTCAGTATATATATATGGTTATGTTTATAAACAAAGGACCAGGACTCAATGGCATTTTCGCTTGGGTTGAACAATAAACCACCGACTGTAATATGACTGTATTTAGTGTCCACCTATATTGCATTTAAATGAAGGCTGTCATAGTTTACAAGTACATTGTTTCTGCTCACAATTACAATTAGTGTTGGACTGTATATCATATAAACATGACTAATTAGGCCGCAGCTGACAGTCAGTTCAGACATTTCTTTTGACAGTAAGACAATTAACTAATCCTTCCCACTGTACAGCTATCAAGATGAACTTAAAACTGATTTGTGGAATACTGGGACCCGATATGTTAGGATATGTAATGTTAGGATATGTAATGTACCGATGGCTTATATAAAGTTTGGTGCCTCGTTTTCTATCTTTATCTACTGATACTGCAGGACTCCCTCTTTCGCAGATTATAGGTAGAACCAGCACATAGCAATGTGGCTTAGTTATCTTGCCCTGGTATCTCCGGTATGGTTTCTGTCCGGTTTCCTGACAAAGTGAATAGGTGAGCTGCTCTGTTCTCTGACAGCTCTTGTTTATAATTTGATGCTATAGGGTCCTGGGATTTATCCTTCTGGATTATCTAACTTTTTCAATTAATAAAAAAACATGACTTTTTAGTTATATTTTATTTTGTTATCAGTGTGTGTGTGTGTGTCGTTCTAAGGTTTATAGTCCCTCCACCATAAATCCAATAAGACTTACTAAAAGTATAGGTACAGTATAGGTACAGTATAGGTACAGTATAGGTACAGTATAGGTACAGTATAGGTACAGTAAAGGTACAGTGTAGGTACAGTATAGGTACAGTATAGGTACAGTATAGGTACAGTATAGGTACAGTATAGGTACAGTAAAGGTACAGTATAGGTACAGTATAGGTACAGTATAGGTACAGTAGAGGTACAGTAGAGGTACAGTATAGGTACAGTAGAGGTACAGTATAGGTACAGTATAGGTACAGTATAGGTACAGTATAGGTACAATAAAGTCTGGACTTTTTATTTTGTTATCAGTTGTATATAAATCAATAAATATTGATCACAAAACAAGTATTTCTTAAAACCTTGTAGCCCAATTTGAATTGCTTTTGATTTATACAATAAAAAAGTGCCAAGTCGTTGAATTAAAGAGCATGTGCATTAAAGTTTTTCTCCAAGGTTTTAAGGTCATTTTTAAGTGCGCTAAACTATGTAAAAAAAACCATTAATCCAGCACGCGAAAACTTCAAAATGAAACTAAAAAAACGGGTTCATTTTATAGTTGCAAAGGAAATAAAATATAAAGTTGTTATAAATAAAAAAGAAAGTACATGTGTAATACAGTTCTCACGCATTTATTAACTGTTTTAGTTGCTTTTCAACATTCTTTTTTTTCTTTTTGTTTCTTGTTTATACAATTCATTGTTAATATATTGAAGATAAGACTGAGTCATTGTTGTTTTTAAAGTGAATAACATTTAAAAAAATAAAAATCAGTAAAACGCAAAGTGAAAGTAGAACTTTTAAAGCATCCAAAATAAAGCGTATCCGAATTTATATCAACTTTTGTAAGCTAACATCGTTTTACAATTGTTTGCGCCAGTTCATAGTCAATCGCATCAAATTGTTATAGTTGGGGGTACAATGGTCAGATATGACTATAACTTGATGAATTGTTATAAAAATGTCTTTATTCATAATCAATCAATTTACTTTGACACCACGAAGCAAAAAGCAAACCGGAAGTTACCGACATAACGATCTTGTTTTGATTTTTTTCATGTGATTTTCGAATAATTTAATATTTTCTCATCTTTTTATGTTTTAATCGCAAATAAATGGATCGGAGCAAATTTACTTGAGATTTTAAATGAAATATGTATAAACATATTTTCATATCGTACACACTCAGTTGACAGGTACAAACCTAATACGCATGATTGACTTCACCCCAGTTGTCGGCAAACAGGGGATGGCCTAATTAACCCCTCGGGTCAAGCTAATCCTTACGAAACACTCCATTTGCAATTAACACCTGCTCGATTTATTGCCTAAGGAGGTCAATACAGATTAGGCATGATGAATTCAGGGGTTATATAATGGCAACATGACTCGCTTTTAGGGCTGCTGGGTGGGTTTTTAGTGGAGCGGGGCGGGTCCAAAAAAGGGCAGGGTGGCCAAAAAAAGGGGCATGGTGCACCACCCCGGCATTCTGCTTTAGGGGAAACACTAGTGCATATTGTCTAAAACTCCTTGTAGCCGGGATAGGAAAGACACTGCATCTAAAACTTTCTCTGCTCTCACCACTATGGAATGGATTCGATTCTTATGGGTGGTGGGAGGTATACAGTACTGGTTCTATACCCAGAAAATATGGGGTGGTCACAAAAAAATCGACCGTCATATATGGCCTAACATGTGCTAAAACTGTTGTAAAACACTTTTCAAACAAATCAGTATCGCCCATACTTCCCTTTAAGTTTTGATATGACATCTAAATCCCCTACAATCCCTTTAAATCGGGAATTTCTTTTTCATGTCGGTACAAATAATGTGTATGGATGAATATACAATTGTATTGAATGAAATTCAGGTAGGTGTAAACCTTCAGTAAAGTTTTGCTTCAGTGGGCATGGTTAAAATACTTCGAATTTGAATGATTGAAAACTTAAGTGACTCAAATTTTGTTAATATAGACCTCCAGTTGTAGAAATTTAGTTGGGTGTGTATATCATATAGATATATAGGTGTGCAAATTAGGTGTGTATATAGGTATATATCTGTATAAGCACAATAAGAGATTATATTTGTTTAAACAATGGGATTTGGAATTTAACTGTATAATGGATCAGGTGTGAGGAAATATGAATCTTAAATACTGGTCTGCTTGGAACAACAGGTAAATAATTTAATTTAAAATCATAATAAATTATTTTTTAAAAACTTGAAATCAATTATTGTCAGTTAGTGTGATCCCGAACACCTTACGGTTTCCGTCTGCTGGTTATTATTCTATATATATATATAAGCTGTGAAATATGCAGGTAGTTAGACCATGCTGATCTTGACAATTTTAAGTGACTTGTTTTTATATTCAAATATTGATTCAGTTCGATTTACGACTTGAGAAAACTTGTTTTAGACACTTTAGTTTTACTGGAGATCCCACTTCGATTGATTTAACCGTTCTTCTGTATGCTTACGCATAAATTTATGAGTGGGTATTGGCTCGACTTCAATTCTCCAGATACTATTTGTGTGGATAGAAAAATAAGGGGGCATTTAAAATGATAATTTGAATCTGGAATGACCTCAGACCAGGTATTGTATGCTTATATTTGTTTTGCTACAATAATGATTATATAATGGCTGTATGTAAGAATATTTTATATATGATCTCATTTTAAAAATGGGTGTGGCATCGATATTTGGATTAGTTTTAATTGTTCTTTAACTTATCATTGGTAAATATCTCGGCTATTGGTAGACTGTCCATCTCGCATGATATGTGAGGTAGAGAGTTTGATTTCCAGCCGGTGTCTCCAAAGACTTCATAAACAAAGTACTAGTATCTCCCTTGCTAGGCATTCACCATATAACAGGTAGTGCTAAGACTGGTCCTCCAAGTTTCAGTATTATACAAGAAAATGATACAAAGTATCACAAGCCGATCAGAATAGTTACATAAGAAAACAGTAAGGGGAATGAAATATGATTAAAATAAACGAACAGTGTGTAGATGTTAGATTTTTTTTTTTTGTAAATGTCAACAATCAAAACACATTTATCATGAAAGATTTGAGCATTAGATAAACTAGTCATCATGAGACAGAATGAACACGTTTTTAGTTTTATATTATAATGATATAATATGCATATGATAGACATAGTATGTGTAATGGATCACTAAATAGAATGTTGTTTCATGATTAGAATGTGACAAACTGGGAAAATATCATGGTTAGAATATGAAGAATTGGTAAATTATCAGTTAGAAACAAAAAGACAACTTAATGATAATACTATAGCAATTGGATTGAAAGATTAGCGTCTGTGAAGGTAATCTCAGTTTTTAGCAATGTAAATTTTCATGAGAAGAAAGGGTTGAATGTTAGATGTTGTTTTATTACTCTGATCAGTAGTTCATGAGAATAAGTAGCGGCTTCAGTTAAAGTTTCATCAACTCTGTTTAATGATTGAACCAAAAAGAGATTCATATATAGCTGTACACACAAACAGTGAGTAATATTCAAACACAATTTCCTTTATAGTATTCCTATAATTAATATTAATTATTGACACAAATGCATGTTCTGTAGAAAAACTAAGGGGGCGCCACAAGTTATTAAAAAATCAAGATTGCCATTTGTCAGTTTAATAAAGTTTAACATCAGTCAATAATCAGTGACCGATTTGGAACCAGCTGTATTCGTATGCTGAGAACAAATTTATAGACTGTATCCTGAAATTTACATCTAATTCTTGTAGTAAAAGACAGTTATCTAGAACCAGTTCTACGTGCATATGCAGATAATAATTTGTAGACTGCATCCCTAAAATTGATATGTAATTCAAGTAGTAGCAGAGCCATAAAATGCCTATATACCAATTTGACTGTGTCCCGGTATTCTTACTAGAATACAGTTGTTTTATGAACAGTAAAGGGACGTTGATACACAGTCCAACACCCATAGCAGCTTTCTGAGTCTGGGATAAATATTACCGGAGCCAGGGTGGGCTATTATGTCATGCGTTCTAAGGCGTGTTATTCCAGCGTGGCAGTTTTTTAAAGTTGAGCAATGAGCTTGCTGCTATACAAGTAGACACAGTCGTGATTTATGACTGAATGATTTTTTAAAAAGACATTAAATCCTCATACATAAATACATATTGGTAAAGTAAATTAAAGGATAAAATTAATGTTGAATCAGCACTTGGTCTTAAAATAAAGTATATAGGTGTTCATGCATGCATGCAGAATGATAGCTGTTAAGTCTAACAGACCAAATAGCATGTGCACCAATCCATGCATGGGTCTGAGGCATGTTGTAATGCACAGTTATGCCCATGTACATGTATATAATATAATTTTGTCATGACCATAAAGATCGAAATAAAAAATACATCATCAGGAACTATACTTTTTACTCTCTTAGATTGTATAATTTCACAATGCTCTTGATGAAAATTGTCCAGTGTACGAGTGGTCTCATATCATGTGTGTCATGCGCACGAAGAAGAAGGCCGATGTTTGTGACATCACGCGGATTATAGTGTTTTGAATAGATATATGCTGGTAGTATAATAATATTTTGAAAGATGTTCATACCTAATCGCCTTAATTTGTTTGGCCTGCCCCAAAGATTTTGTATTCAACTTCCTCCAAAAAAAACAAACTAAAGTACAATCACAATTTTAATGCCATTTGACTGAATTAGACTGAATTGGATTTTATAGTCGCACCAACAGCTAAGGTCATATGGCGACTTTCCA
The DNA here is from genome assembly GCA_037043455.1 of Cyrtodaria siliqua. Classification (NCBI taxonomy): domain Eukaryota; kingdom Metazoa; phylum Mollusca; class Bivalvia; order Adapedonta; family Hiatellidae; genus Cyrtodaria; species Cyrtodaria siliqua. The sequence continues at coordinate 7,059 of JAWPHD010010644.1, forward strand.
GCTTCCACTGGTGGAGGAAGACCCCAGGTGCCCCTCCGGGCAATTTTCGTGCACGGGCGGGCACCTGGGTAGAACCACCGACGTTCCGCAAGCCTGCTGGATAGCTTCCTCACATAAAGATTTCTAGGCCTAATGCCATTTGATTACAAGTTGTTCAGTTTAACCCTTAACCCGCTGAGCTCGACTGTTATAGCCTTTGCATGCACGACTGTTATAGCCTTTGCGTCCATTGTAAACCAAGATCGGCCTGCGAGTAACTCGCAGGCTGATCTGATCAAGGTTTACAATGTCTGGCTGCTGATCAGTCATTTCCCCCAAATTTTAGAGCTGCAGACCTCCGACACATATGGGTTTACTCCCTGACGGAGGCATGTCTGATGGAAAAATTCATTTCATTACCATCGAATTTGCTGTCCCAATATAACCTAACATGATCGGTTAACAGGACGTAAAACCCAACTTTCACTTCATTGTTTAAGTTAAATGATTGATTATGCATTCACCTCTATATTGATTGATCAAGGTCTATGATTCAACAATTGAATTAGATTCTAGGTTGGGGATGGGTTGAAGAGATCATGATCATGTCCACAAGGTATATAAAGCCACAAGCTTGTCTGACTGGAACACTTTGATGTATTTTGATAGTATCATAATGAAGTATTGTAATTTATAATGAATCTTAATTTGTCATGTTTGTTTAAGTTGAACTATTGCATATGTTGTTTTGGCCTACCTGACAAAATACACTCAGCGCTGAGAGTGACTATCTTAGAGAGGAATACAGATGGAGTGTGGGGCTAATGTATGGCCTAGTGGACAGCACAGTTGACTTGAAATCCGATGACCTTGGTTCAAGCCCTACTTGCACCACTGGGTTTCTCTGGTGTGTCTTTAGGCAAGACGCCATAAACCTCTTCCTTCTGATGGGGACGTAAACCAGAAAGTCCTGTGTATTGGAGTCTATCCTCCGAGCAGGTTAAACTAACCCTTAGCCTTCTAAGGGCAACTACAATAGTAACTCGCAGACTGATCAGGTTTTACAATGTCCCGACTGCGAATCAGTCATTTCTCCAAAACACCCCTTTGTAACATAAAGGAAATGGTCTTAATTCAAAGAAAGAACAATCCATTATATATATGTAGGGGGTTAATGGTTAAAACCACAATCTATAGCTCAACCAATTTTCAATAACCTAAATAATGTGTTGATGGCAGTTCAACAACAATAGCACGGATCAATATTGCTTAAAATTGCTAAAAATGGATTTCATTCATACAAATATGTACGGTATATTTTGTCCGAAAACAGATCGGGAATCTATTGAATTTGATTGTGCTTCTATTGTTCAATGGCATGATATTTTCGTGACATCAAAATCAGTCGGTGCTATTCAATTCTCCAGAAAAGTATCACCAATTAGCACTAATTGAACTTTACTAAATATACAGTTCTGGTTAGCAAGATATATATGTCCTTGACAATATGTCACATGGGTTGGACTTTGGCCCAGTATATCCAGATATGACTGAAAGATTGTTAAAAAGTGACGTTAAACCCCATACATACATACATGCACTTAGGAAAGATACTATTGATGGACTTTTATGATGTGCACAAATTTGTGTTTCTCATGTGTCTGAAACTTGCTGCGATATTCATCCATTCTTCATTCCTGTTTTTTATAAACTCTACATGGCACTAAATATGCTATACAACTGTAACTACAGGATACATATCTGATATACAACTGTAACTACAGGCTATACAACTGTAACTACAGGCTGTACAACTGTAACTACAGGATACATATCTAATATATACAACTGTAACTACAGGATACATATCTAATATATACAACTGTAACTACAGGATACATATCTAATATATACAACTGTAACTACAGGATACATATCTAATATACAACTGTAACTACAGGATACATATCTAATATACAACTGTAACTACAGGATACATATCTAATATACAACTGTAACTACAGGATACATATCTAATATACAACTGTAACTACAGGATACATATCTAATATACAACTGTAACTACAGGATAAATATCTAATATACAACTGTAACTACAGGATACATATCTAATATACAACTGTAACTACAGGATACATATCTAATATACAACTGTAACTACAGGATACATATCTAATATACAACTGTAACTACAGGATACATATCTAATATACAACTGTAACTACAGGATACATATCTAATATACAACTGTAACTACAGGATACATATCTAATATACAACTGTAACTACAGGATACATATCTAATATACAACTGTAACTACAGGATACATATCTAATATACAACTGTAACTACAGGATACATATCTAATATACAACTGTAACTACAGGATACATATCTAATATATACAACTGTAACTACAGGCTATACAACTGTAACTACAGGCTATACAACTGTAACTACAGGCTATACAACTGTAACTACAGGCTATACAACTGTAACTACAGGCTATACAACTGTAACTACAGGCTATACAACTGTAACTACAGGCTATACAACTGTAACTACAGGATACATATCTAATATACAACTGTAACTACAGGCTATACAACTGTAACTACAGGCTATACAACTGTAACTACAGGCTATACAACTGTAACTACAGGCTATACAACTGTAACTACAGGCTATACAACTGTAACTACAGGCTATACAACTGTAACTACAGGCTATACAACTGTAACTACAGGCTATACAACTGTAACTACAGGCTATACAACTGTAACTACAGGCTATACAACTGTAACTACAGGCTATACAACTGTAACTACAGGCTATACAACTGTAACTACAGGCTATACAACTGTAACTACAGGCTATACAACTGTAACTACAGGATATACAACTGTAACTACAGGATACATATCTAATATATACAACTGTAACTACAGGATACATATCTAATATATACAACTGTAACTACAGGCTATACAACTGTAACTACAGGATACATATCTAATATTAAGTATCTCAAAATATTATCTTTTTAATAAAGTTATTCAAGTGTTCCTGCAATATTTGAATGATTATAATATAAAGACATAATTATAATTTTATAATCTTTAATATAAACTTTTTTAAAAGCAGCTTGACCTCTTTCAATATATTACTTTATTTAGGTTGAGGTTTAAATACTACTTAACTATGCAAAAAGTATTCCCATACATCCAATCCCATGCAAAAAGTATATCAAAATGAGACGCCAATTAATCTTCCCATAAAATGAATGTACCGTGACAAAACGTAATGTATAAATACATATTTAATATTTTTGTTTTTAATATTTTCTGAATTCTTAATTCAATTCAATTCAAAATGTTTATTCCAAGATTTACATATGTAAACAGCAATGGATATATAGAAACACATCATATTTAACAATCGTTATGGCGAGTAAGCGCAGAACAGATAAAGAGATAATTCATGATAGTGTGTGATAATATAAAGTTATACAAGTACTTTCATATTTATGACAAAAAAAAAGGGTAAATATATAACAAAATATATTACTACCAACTAAGTTAACACTCAGTCGTATATTATCTAAATTTGAGCATCGTTATATAGTGCCTATAAGGCCAAAAATAAAATTATGTTTGTTTCCCCTTCCCGACTCATGCAAAAAAGGGTTGGGTAGGTAGGTAGGTAAAATATTTTTTTTATTTCATTTCTTTTATTTGAGATCAAAACTGGAATACATGCTACCTATAAGACACATTTAAGACCAAAAAAAAATAAAAAAAATAAAAAAAATAAAAAATAAAATAAAGTAATTTTTTTTTTTTTTTTCGCCAGTGTCGAAAAAATAATTCGGGTCGCGGCAATTTCGGTGGGTCGGTCGGGAAGGGGAAACAAACATAATTTTATTTTTGGCCTAAAGTGGGAGAACTATGATAAGATGGTCTGTGTCTTAAAGGTACTTAATAACGACAAATCATAAAATGGTTGCATTTAGACTCACACTTAAAGCTACACAGTCTCTATTTTAACTGGTAATAACTCATGAATATAAACGAGTCACGTGTGAAGTAGTTTCAAATCGATGAACACCCCAATAGTCGTATATAAGGCAGAAATCGATGCGTGAAATATCACATTTTTATTGAGACTTCTTACAGGTAAAATCAACAAATATACGGATTCAGAATATATGTAATAAAAAAAGCACTAGCCCGGAACGGGATTTGAACCACAGCCATTGCGCTTTAAGTTTTGATGGACGTGCATTTGACCACTAGATCACGGCTATTTATTGGTATGTTCCAGCATTATTAACACTAAATAGGCATTACTTAATAACTAGTGCACACACAAACTCATCAAGTGCTAAATAAGTTGAGATAGGGTTGTTTTGAGGTGGAATATAACATGTAGTATTACACCACGCAATGTTAATTTACACGTCCGACAAGATGGACTATATATTTATGGATTCATCTTGAGTTGCGTTCAAATATGTCAAGTTATTTTGCCCCTTAATAAATGGTAGATTGTATACCATTTTCTCAAGAAGCAGGATAGCTCAGTGGATAGAGCACCTGACTTGAAATAAGAAGGTCGTGAGATTTTTTCTTCTTCTGTAAATCATAATGTTACCTATGTACAGGTACGTTGTGCACTGGTCAATGTCTGTACAATGAATGATGTCCTGCGTTATATTTGCTCGCTTAAATACCCGATTTCGACATGAGCTGGTGAACATGAAGTTACAAATAAAGACACGCCAACAAAGAAGAAATTGATTGATATAGAGACTGTAGCTTTAAGTAACCAATACATTTAAACTGCTATTATGCAAACCCCCCTACCTCCATCTGAAACCCTGTCTGTAGGTCTGCAATGTGACAAAATAACTGGTATGAAACATTAAAAACATGAATTTTTTTATGGCAAGCATCAATTCGTCGGTAGTATTTGTAACGAAAACTATCGGAAATAGCAGGTGCTCGTGAACAGAGATTATAAAAGCTTGTATACCAATATACGATGTAAAGTTAATGTAAAAAATTGTGATATATTACAGATGTAATAATGTTAATAAAATAAAATAGGTAATAAAACAATGTTTTGGTGATAAAAGCCTCCCTGGTCAGACCGAACCGTACATTCCGTTGTCATCTAATATAACTTTGCATGTTGGATGTGCCTAATAATCCCATAAAATATAGGCTCTGTTCTAAAAATAGCTCTTGATATGAAGCTTCAATTGGCTGGTTCTGGGGCATCAGTGTGTTCTTAAAATAGAAGTTATCGCTGTAGGCTGGATTGTAAACACGTTTTTAGGAGAAACACAGTTTCTGGTCGTACCCTAGATTGGATATCTCTTTAGCTGCAACTACTATGGTTGTTCAGTACGATTCTGGATACATCCTGAGTTGTTTATTATTTTGTATGTGTATCTTTAGTTAGTTTCTCTGGATGTGGACTTTATTGTTAGAGAATTCCTTTTGATGGGATGTAGTTTTGTTTACACTGTCTTGTCTATTTGGGTGCTGAAGACAGGATAATAGTGAGGATTGTGCGCATATAAAATCGATTCAAGCTAACCAGTAGGCCTTATTGCCTACTGACCGTTCCAAGTCGGTAGCCCTGTCTTCACCACCCTTTCTGTTGTTTTTTGTCTCTTACATTGTAGTTTCTAGTCCTTGTTTGCAGTACAGTGCGGACCTACGATGCCATTGCGTTCGGACGCTGTGGTTTCTATAGGACCCTATATATCATTTTGGTAAACACTCGATTCTGTTTTTTTCCGAAAATGTACATACTCGTCTTATAGTGTAAAATCAGCATTTATATTCCAAGCGCAATGTTATTATCATGTCAGCTCATTTGCTCATTTGGTAAAGAAGGAAAATAAAAACTGTCCTCCAAGATTTACAAACAGGGCCATGCATGCATGATGTTTAAAAATTAAAAAAGTCTAACAATCTAGAGCGACGGACTCAATAGTGTTACAAACGTAACATATGACACAGATTTGGGAGGATTACCTATATGTACCTTGGTAATCCGTCAGGGGATTAACCCAACTTTTTGTCAGCGGGACGTCTCCTTTGTGATGGGTGTGAATAAAATCTCAGCGCCGAGAGCTTTAGATCTTTTTAAATAAAATATAAACCCCAAGAATAGAACCATGTTGAGAAACATGCTGAAATGTGGTGATCATGTGTGGGCGGAGGTAAGACTCAGCCAACAACACCATAGTTGTTATAAAGTTTGCAATAAATACTTTGATATGTGACCTCTTCATCAGACAGTTTTATCTGACAGTTGACAGGCATTGATTTTTGAATGAAACTTTGAAGGGATAACATTTCGTCTGTTACTGTTTAGTATTTTTTTCCAAAATGAAAGTAGGAAGTGTCGATTCTTACGGATGGCGGGAGGTGTACAGTACTGGTACTACCCAGGAAAAGTGGGTGGTCTGCCTCCACCACAGAAAATTGACCGACATATATAACCTTACATGTCGAAAATAACGTAAAACACCATACAAACCAAAAGGAAAGTTTTAAGGTAGCCATGTACCATTCGATTAACAGCAGCATAATAATAGCGGAAATTCCCAATCATGTTGCTTTCTGTTTTCCTTTATTATACATAAGATTGCTTACTGTCCAGTGAGTCACTTACACCCACTAGTCGGCATGAACTGAATTGCTGTTTAACAGTTTAACCCATTGTTTAGGTTATTTCGAGCCACCCTAGAGAGACAGGTAAGATCAGGGTCTTCCACAGGTCATTTAAGAGCAGATTCCCCCTATCCTTTAATTCTAAATTCTACTTTCCCCACACTCCTTAATTACCCACCCCCACCCCCCAGCCCGTGTCTCTAAAAAACCAATAAATCTCCAAAATGCATTATACCTGTCTATAAATAGCTCCTTGTAGGCACTTCTTAAAAATGCTTTCATTTACAGTTGAAATATACTTTCTAAATAAATCATGATCCGTAAAAATATTGGTCTCTCGAAGGGTACCTCTTTCGCACACCCACCCCATGACATTCAAATTTAATTTCCCCTATCCGTTAAATAATTTCTGTGGAAGACCTTGGGTATTCCAGCAAACAGTCCTACTCTTACGACAAATGTATTCCGATGCTTTTTAACATACTCAGAGGACAGACTCTGATACATGGGACCGCCTGGGCCCCGTTTTATGAAACAACTTACGACCATTTTGATCATAAATCAATCACTATAAATTACACTTTTTAAATAAACGTGATTTCATTTCATGTTCTTATACAGTGCTATTTCTGCACTATTTGCACACATAATTGTCTACATTGAATGCTTATAGTTGAAAACAAGTGAATGATTTTAAAATTTGAAACTTATCGTAAGATGTTTAATAAAACAGGGTCCTGGTTTATGACCCCATTTGCGAGACACGGCTGAGGGAAGTGTCTTGCATAAGAACACACCAAAGAAGTGATCCCTGGTAGTGCAGGTGGCTAAGAATGCGAAGGAAAGCAGAGCTAATGCAGCATATTTGAATAATTAAATCTTCAGTGAAAAACTTCAAGGAGAAAACCCTAAAATACCCAATTATAAAATGGAAAACAAGTGTGCAAATAAAGTAAACATTCTGACAAGCATACAGCAAATAAAGTAAACATTTTGACAAGCATTCAGCAAACATACAGTGTTTATGTAAATTATTATTGTGTTAGTTTTATACATCATACAGGTAGCAAATTTCTCGCTATCTCTAAACCCAAAGTCTTATCCCACATTATAAAAGTACAGCTTGGCGCTATTGCCCTTAAAATTAAGGGCCAACATTTTTGTTCACATTCAAACTTATCACAGCATAAATGAATCGGTCATACTGATGTTTGATTGGCTAGCACTTATGTTTCTTAGAAATACCCATCCCATGCTACTTCTGACTTCAATTCGTATTATTTACATGACCCCCTTTTTTCATAATGTCCCCAATTTTTTTACCAGGATGGACCACATGTCCCCATAATATTTAATCCTGGAATGAACACTCCCAATGCATGTTTTATCCACTGGGTCACCACAGCCCACAGCAAGCTTGCAAGATGTATTTCGAGTCCGGAAGATGGGGCTGTTGTCAAATCAGGTATAACAGAAAGATTTACGGCACAAAATTATATCCATGAGCAACTGTTAGCCATTTGTGAAAAAGGTGCACCCAAGGCTCAAGGACGTGGCCTGGAATGAACACTGCATTGGAGTCTGTCCTCAGTGTGTGGAAGAAGCATAGGAATCTTATTTGATACTAAGAGTAAGGCAAGGTACCAAGATTCCTATGACAGATACATCTCGGACAGCACTTAATTTGTTGATGTGCCATGACACAACAATAGGGCTCAATATCAGTGATAGTATGTTCTAAAGATAAATCGAAATGGTCAATGATTTCGGACAAATATTTCATTACTTTCACGGTATATATACAAAAGTATAGGTTTATTATGTCGAACATCATATTGAGAGATTTACACAATTTATGACGACATTGATATCTAGTCGAGGTATGTCCCTATTCTGTTAAATGTAATTAAATTCTAAACTTTATCATCAAAATGTGCTGTCAACAACACTATAATCTTCTGAACATTTTGTTCTCAGTTGTACTCAGAATTCCTTTCTGTATACAGTACGACAACAACCTCATCTTTAAGTGTCAACCTAATGTGTGTGTTTTTCATAGTACACACGAGATAATAAAAAAAAAACTATCCTGCCAAATTAGGGCAAAATTACAACAATAAACATTTATCAAAACTCTCTCTAGGTGTTCAGGTCATATAATAATGTATATGTGCCACTATAAATAATGTGAATGTTTCGCAAGTATCATAAAAACATGGATGAGGTTTTCAACATTGAAGAATGCCTGAGGGAATACAATTATGTAAGAGCACACATTTTACGGTAAAAGGTGCACCTCTAATACACTCAGTACATTTAAGAATGCAACATTTTGCATTTTCAATTATAGTTTTTTTGTTCAAATCAAGACTATTTTATGTTAGTACATAAGTCTCTTTGTATATGGTGATAAACAGTTGTATAAGATTTGCTATTATATTATGGACTATTCATGTTCATAACTACTCATAAATTCTATTTTACGTAAACTATCTGCAACTATACTGAGCAAAAATAAAAAGTACTCCTCTTTCTTTCCCTTATTATATAGACAGCAAACAAGAAATAATAAATGATATATATATAATAATTAGATTGACGACCTCCAATAGTCCAAACAAAAGATTTGTTTGAAAAGTTCAACACACAAGGGAGTTATCTCCCTTTTAAGCCATGCATTCGTGGTAAAAATACATAAAATCTACACTACACACATTACCTCAATTTGTCCAAGACAATACTCTCTATACGTTGCTTTCAAATAAAAATTACAGAAAAACACAACACCGATTGTGTAGGTAGCAGCTTTTGATTGTCAAAAATCATCAAATTACTTCCCTTTAAGGTTTCTATAGCATCCCTAAAAGGGTATTGCTTGGCAAAATTTTAAACTGTTAAAGGAATATTTAGTACTAGGTGAAGTGTGCTTAAAAATATCAACAATTCTTTAATTAAAGTGCTGTTCAAGCTATCCTACGCCCTCAAAAACTGTCCTATGGTAATACCAGCAAAAAAGGAGGGTACTTTTTATTTTTGCTCAGTATACATGATTACTGTATAATATATATGATTACTGTATAATATACATGATTACTGTATAATATATATGATTACTGTATAATATACATGATTACTGTATAATATACATGATTACTGTATAATAATAACAGTGTGAGGCTTTATAGGCTTTGATTGATAAAAAATATTGATTGATTTGTCTTTAATTAAGTACCAGTAATTGCACCTAAGAGTTTCTGATTGAATGATCTCGAGGGCAGAATTTATTTTTAAATTCCCATAATCTTTTACATACAGTCAATCTAATTAGTTTTCGTTATTTGACGAGTTCACAAGACGGCATAATGAATATTGATCAGATTATCCGTATAAAAATAATTGTGGACAATATAGCATTCCATTTGATCAAATTGAATACCTTAATCCTTTCGCGGTCTACTGCAGTTGACCGTTTAAGCCCACGCAGTGTGATAGAATCGTATCCGTGTTAGCAAAGGGCTTGTAGGTAGGGTTATTTGTCGGGAATTTCGTCTTGTTTTGTGGTAACTGTAAGGAATGACAGCCAGGCACAAGTGTTACATGTTTTGTTTATTTTTACGGTTTAGAATGTTTTGACAAATTATAATGAGGGTATCAGTCTGCGATGTTACCGGTGTACATAAATCGGATACATGGTATGTAGCTTATAAACAGCAGCCAGTCGTTTCAGACCGGACATAGAAGATATGTTGTGTAGATATGATTATAGGAGTGAAAACCGGATAAATTCTTGATGAGTAAGTCCATTTGATGCTTTTGGGAATCTGAAGCAGCTGTGGTATATATATAATAGACGGGTATATATATAATAGACGAGTATTTTTATCTTCTTCTTTTTTTTTAAACAACATGGTTTTGTGGTGTTTTTGAAGAAGAAAATATACAATATTTTAGTTAATAAATTGAATCAGATTTCAGTTTTTGAGAGAAAGTTTCTAACATAATTGTGTAATGTTATCATTAAGTGCTTATGGGTTATTATTACGTCTTAGAGGGAAATTGAGTCACTCAGATAGGCTTAAAATAAAAAAAAATGATATCCTTCCTTAGTTTGGTTATATAGTGATTGCTACAAAATTTAATACAATATGAAACCTGTCTCTCTTAACTTTAAGGGCCATACATATATGCATGTGAGGAAGCTATCCAGCTGGCTTGCGGAACGTCGGTGGTTCTACCCAGGTGCCCGCCCGTGCACGAAAATTGCCCGGAGGGGCATCTGGGGTCTTCCTCCACCAATGGAAGCTGGAAAGTCGCCATATGACCTTGGCTGTTGGTGCGACTATAAAATCCAATTCAATCAATCAATCAATCAATCATACATATATGCAGCAATTGAAGTTTTTATCAAGAATTGAAATTAGCATTCATTAATCCATATCATTTTGACTTAAAACCTTCTTGCATATTATTTGTGCACTAGAATCAACATTTAGTAATATGTAAAAAACAATTTGTTATAAAATTTTCTTATAATTAATGTTCCTGAATAAAAAATACAATTTGACACTTTTTCTGTTGCACAATATGTACACGGCCAACAGCTTAAGTCTACTTTAAGTAGTACATGAGGAATAATTTAATGACCAATTTATGCCATGTGTATAATATTATACACGAATAAAGCGCTTTTGTTTCATTGCCACGTTAACTTTACTATCAGCCATGTATTTAAGTTGATGGTATTCACTGCTTTAAAATATAACAGCGGTAGGCCTATTCTAAGGTAGGTGTTTCTGCACTTGGTAAAAGCTGCATGTGCCCTAAAGGAAATATACTGAAAGAAAAATAAACGCAAAATGAGTTTTTCCGCTATAGATAGTATGTTTGATATGCTACTGCTAATCAAATGGTACATGGCGACATTAGGCCTGTCCTTTCGGAAAGAAGATTTAAACAGCACCGATCACACCAATGGTTACCTCTTTAAAGTTTTATTATCGACAGAATGCGCATTTGGCTCAAGCAGGTGAGCAAACTTAAGCTTTAAAAAAGTTGCAAACACAATACTGAAATGGCTTGACTTTTTCAAGCGAAACTTCAACATTTATGAATTTCGTGTAACAAAATATACTTTGATTAATCCTTTCTGTAATTCGTTGTAGCCCCGTTTTTTACAAGACTTGTTGATATATATCTGGAATATTACGTGGAATTAGGTGTATATAATAGCGTAGTATAGGTAATTTTTCGATGATGCATGTGTGTGTGTGTGTGTGTGTGTGTGTGTGTGTGTGTGGTTCTAAGGTTTAACGTCCCTCCATCACAAACCTGATAAGACATCTTAAAGGGACGTGCACAAGAGAGTCTGGACAGTTGATTATACGTTTCTTTTTCCTTTCAGTACATATAGTCACTCAGATATGCTCTTTTTTATGATCATCGCTTAATTACCCTGGAGGGGGATATAGTAAAGGGAGTTAATTACAGCCATTGAGCTGTCGGAGTGTCTGTCCTGGAGTGTCTGTCTATCTGTATGGACCACAGTACACTTCTGTGACTACAGTTTAGGGTTAGAGCTGTTTTAGCAAATAAAAAACGAGTGTGGAAAAATCTAATAGGACTTTTCTTGTGTGTGTGTTTTCGTGTGTGTGGCTAAAGAAAATACATGGCATTAGACACACAGGTATGTATTTGTGAGTATCGTTGTCGATGCATTTATTTCTGATAAACATTTTTATTTTTTTTCATATTTCTTTATCAGACTTTGCATATGTATAGTAGAAGGCATAAGTGAACTAACGATACAAATATCAAAAGGTCAAGGTTGTAATCCTGATCACAGTCTTGGTTCAAAGGTCAAAATTAATAATCAGCCACGGGGGTATCTTGCCGTCTTTGACTGGTTCATGTTGAGTTTTACGATGACTTGCTGACAATTTAAACCTCGTATATTAAGTATACCGTTTGACAAATGAATATAGCACAGTGCCAGCATTATGACACCGAGAACACTGTAGTGATCGTTAGCAAGGCCAGTTGTTTCATAGGAATCAGATTTTGTTTTCTTCGGATGTTTTGTTTGTTTGTTTGTTTGTTTGTATGGTGTTTTACATTTTCAACACATTTAAGGTTATATGTGACGGTCAATTTTTTGTGGTGGAGGCAGACAACCCACTTTTCCTGGGTAATACCAGCACTGTACACCTCCTGCCATCCGTAAGAATCGACACTTCCTCACTTACAAGTCGAGCTCCAAGTGGGATTCGATCCCGCAGCAGTTTGAAGTTTGAAAGATATACTAAGAATGAGGGCCTCATGGTACATTGAATTGTTTCAAAGGAGTTTAGTTATTATAATTTATATTAAAAGTATTTTATTCTAGTAATTCTTAAAACATTATACTATATGACTGTATCACTTTTCTATGTATTTTGATCAAACTTGGCATAATGCTGGTCCGGACCACTATTAAACACTGCTGCGAAGATCAGTCCTAATACACTGTGTAATTAAAACACATTATCAATCTTATAGTGTAGCAGTTTAACCCTTAACCCCCTACATATATATTATGGACTGTTCTTTCTTTGAATTAAGACCATTCCATTTATGTGACAAAGGGGTGTTTGGGGAAAATGACTTGTTACCCGCCGGAGTTACTTGCAGGCTGAATTGGGTTCAATGGACGCAAAGGCTATTATAGTCATGCTTAGCGAGTTAAGGATTAAGTCGTGTTTTACTACCATTTATAACTGTGGGCATGTAGATAATTTCGCTGACTTTGTTTTTGTAAAAAGGTGTAAAATTTATGTCTCCCAAAAACGTCCATTCATTTGGACTGTAGAATTTTATGTCGGTTAAGTTACTTTATAAACATTTTACACCAACAACTTTTTATTAAAATGAATCTTCGACCTATATTGTTTTGCGATATAAACTTGACGGTGTTACGGGTGGTCACTTAGCGCTGACGTTTCACATAGGTCCATTGAATATAATACCGACCATGCACATTAAGGTGTAAAGATTTAAAGATAGTTGTAATCCTATGGCCCACAAATACTATATAGTCGTTTTTAAACACAATAGACAGTGGATCTAGAGAGTGTACAGGTATATAAGATTTAAGTTGAGCACAAGGTCATGGAATGCCTATTATAAATTGCCATACCAGTAGATCATAAAATGATTTTTGAATTGAATGTTATTGAAAGGTTATTTCCAGCTGACCTAGATAGAGGGGAAGAATACAGATGCCCTACTCCTTACTAATGAATAGATAGAGGCAAGAATACAGATGTCCTACTCCTTACTAATGAATAGATAGAGGCAAGAATACAGATGTCCTACTCCTTACTAATGAATAGATAGAGGCAAGAATACAGATGTCCTACTCCTTACTAATGAATAGATAGAGGGGAAGAATACAGATGTCCTACTCCTTACTAATCAATAGATAGAGGCAAGAATACAGATGTCCTGCTCCTTACTAATGAATAGATAGAGGGAAGAATACAGATGTCCTGCTCCTTAATAATGATCAGATAGAGGGAAGAATACAGATGTCCTACTCCTTACTAATGAATATATAGAGGGGAAAAATACAGCTGTCCTACTCCTTACTAATCAATAGATAGAGGCAAGAATACAGATGTCCTGCTCCTTACTAATGAATAGATAGAGGGGAAGAATACAGATGTCCTTACTAATAAATAGATAGAGGCAAGAATACAGATGTCCTACTCCTTACTAATGAATAGATAGAGTGGAAGTATACAGATGTCCTGCTCCTTACTAATGAATAGATAGAGGGGAAGAATACAGATGTCCTGCTCCTTAATAATGAATAGATGGAGGGGAAGAATACAGATGTCCTGCTCCTTACTAATGAATATATAGAGGGAAAGAATACAGATGTCCTGCTCCTTACTAATGAATATATAGAGGGGAAGAATACAGATGTCCTGCTCCTTACTAATCAATAGATAGAGGGGAAGTATACAGATGTCCTACTCCTTCCTAATGAATAGATAGAGGGAAAGAATACAGATGTCCTGCTCCTTACTAATGAATAGATAGAGTGGAAGTATACAGATGTCCTGCTCCTTACTAATGAATATATAGAGGGGAAGAATACAGATGTCCTGCTCCTTACTAATGAATAGATAGAGGGGAAGTATACAGATGTCATACTCCTTACTAATGAATAGATAGAGGCAAGAATACAGATGCCCTACTCCTTACTAATGAATAGATAGAGGGGAAGTATACAGATGTCCTGCTCCTTACTAATGAATATATAGAGGGGAACAATACAGATGTCCTACTCCTTACTAATGAATAGATAGAGGGGAAGAATACAGATGTCCTTACTAATAAATAGATAGAGGCAAGAATACAGATGTCCTACTCCTTATTAATGAATAGATAGAGGGGAAGAATACAGATGTCCTTACTAATAAATAGATAGAGGCAAGAATACAGATGTCCTACTCCTTACTAATGAATAGATAGAGGGGAAGTATACAGATGTCCTGCTCCTTACTAATGAATAGATAGAGGGGAAGAATACAGATGTCCTACTCCTTACTAATGAATAGATAGAGGGGAAGAATACAGATGTCCTGCTCCTTACTAATGAATAGATAGAGGGAAAGAATACAGATGCCCTACTCCTTACTTATGAATAGATAGAGGGGAAGAATACAGATGTCCTATTCCTTACTAATGAAAAGATAGAGGCAAGAATACAGATGCCCTACTCCTTACTAATCAATAGATAGAGGGAAAGAATACAGATGCCCTACTCCTTACTAATCAATAGATAGAGGGGAAGAATACAGATGTCCTTACTAATAAATAGATAGAGGCAAGAATACAGATGTCCTACTCCTTACTAATGAATAGATAGAGGGGAAGTATACAGATGTCCTGCTCCTTACTAATGAATAGATAGAGGGGAAGAATACAGATGTCTTACTCCTTACTAATGAATAGATGGAGGGGAAGAATACAGATGTCCTGCTCCTTACTAATGAATAGATAGAGGGGAAGAATACAGATGTCCTACTCCTTACTAATGAATAGATAGAGGGAAAGAATACAGATGCCCTACTCCTTACTTATGAATAGATAGAGGGGAAGAATACAGATGTCCTACTCCTTACTAATGAATAGATAGAGGCAAGAATACAGATGTCCTGCTCCTTACTAATGAATAGATAGAGGGAAAGAATACAGATGCCCTACTCCTTACTAATGAATAGATAGAGAGAAGAATACAGATGTCCTACTCCTTACTAATGAATAGATAGAGGGGAAGAATACAGATGTCCTACTCCTTACTAATCAATAGATAGAGGCAAGAATACAGATGTCCTGCTCCTTACTAATGAATAGATAGAGGGAAAGAATACATATGCCCTACTCCTTACTAATGAATAGATAGAGGGAAGAATACAGATGTCCTACTCCTTACTAATGAATAGATAGAGGGGAAGAATACAGATGTCCTACTCCTTACTAATGAATAGATAGAGGGAAGAATACAGATGTCCTGCTCCTTACTAATGAATAGATAGAGGGAAGAATACAGATGTCCTGCTCCTTAATAATGATCAGATAGAGGGAAGAATACAGATGTCCTACTCCTTACTAATGAATAGATAGAGGGGAAAAATACAGCTGTCCTACTCCTTACTAATCAATAGATAGAGGCAAGAATACAGATGTCCTGCTCCTTACTAATGAATAGATAGAGGGGAAGAATACATATGTCCTACTCCTTACTAATGAATAGATAGAGGGGAAGAATACAGCTGTCCTACACCTTACTAATGAATAGATAGAGGGGAAGAATACAGATGTCCTACTCCTTACTAATGAATAGATACAGGGGAAGAATACAGCTGTCCTGCTCCTTACTAATGAATAGATAGAGGGGAAGAATACAGCTGTCCTGCTCCTTACTAATGAATAGATAGAGGGGGAAAATACAGATGTCCTACTCCTTACTTATGAATAGATAGAGGGGAAGAATACAGATGTCCTTACTAATGAATAGATTCCTATAGTTATTTTAATAACAATCGACTCCGATACACAAAACTGCCTGGTTAATGTCCCAATCGGCGATTTGGTTTATGATTTGTTTGGATGGTGTTTTACATAATGTTTTAGCACGTTTTAGGCCATATATGATGGTCAGTTTCTTTGTGGTAGAGGCAATCCATGCTATTTTTCCTGGGTAGTTCCAATACTGTATACATCCCACCATCCATAAGAATCAACATTTTCTCATAAGTTGAGGTTCGAACCAGGAGTGTGAGAGGCAAGAAGTACAATGCAATGTCATTAACCCCTCAACCATGGAGGTGCTTCCCCATGGACGAGGCTAGGTCGAGTCCAGGGGAAAGTGTCTTGCTCAAGAACACACCAACAAACCTCAGTGGGGACAGTTTCAAGGGCACCAGCCTATCCACTAGGCCACCCAAGCCCTTGGGAATTAAGTTTATTACAGGGAAACTTAACTAAACCTACTGGTTTGGGCCACTTTATCAATTAAATGTTTGTTTAACGGCCCCAGAGAGAGAGGAAGGATAGGTAGGAAACCTGGAACTCTGCCCTACTCTTTTCTATCGAAGATATTTTAACATGCTTAGCAGATCGACTAATACACGGACCACCCAGTTTGCGTCTACATTTATCAGTCCTTACAGCCAAGGAAAAAGGAAACTTTTGAACAAGGAAATTTGGATATTTTCTTTACAAAAACAGAAAAGTTATTTACGCATCATGACATGGTGTTATTCATGTACCAGTTATTTATTTATGACTAACACCCACCTGGTTTTAAAATTCAAATCCACATCATAAATTTTTATAATCTAAATAAAATCATACAAAAATATTTATTTAACCATCCGATAAATGACATCATTCATAAGTATGTTTCGATATTGGATGCAGATACAAACTTGATGTTTGCTCGAGATGGCACCTTCATTGCCCAATCAGATTCATGATTTTATCGAAGGTGATGGTCCCGGGTAATTAACACTAGTAAACAAGGATTGCTTCAGTGCAAGGAAGTCAGTTTAATATTGTGGTCGTGAAGCGGGTGATGGAATTGTGACTGGGTACGGGTTAGCGGGCCGGGATTTAGGACTTAAGATGGGGGTAGGGGATTAGGTGCAGTTTTCTTTAAAAAATTAAAAAAAATAGATAAGCAAAAATATACAATTAAACAAATATTCTTCCCACCCCCACCTTCCCCTCCCATCACTGGGGAATTGGGTGCAGCCTATGTATGAAATTTCATGATCCTAAAGTTTTCTTTAAAAAAAAAAGATATAATATATAAATGCAGATTATGAGGGATCTTGATGATCCACTTGCAGTTAAGGATTGTTTAACTTTTGGGAGTGTGACATATGATTTATTTTACCCAAAGCATAAGGGAATATTTTGTTTTGATGCTGAGATCTGCTGCTTAAACTTATTCAAAATCAAAACTCTAGCGTATTTTTGTTTACCTAATAGGAAGTGAATATTTTCCATTGAGACATCAGGGTGCATTATACATGCAGTATGTTCTAATCACAGTAAAGATCCTTGTTATTGTACACAAAGAGAAAATGATCCAATCTTAAGCCCAATTATATTTCTTTTGTGTAAATAAACTAACTTCGGTATATATTTCAAGAACATTTAAACAATTTAAACTTATGGCTGATATATGAGAATAGCGTACCGGTTTCATTTATTCAAAATCGCGCAGTTGTTAGTGAAGGTTAGTCATTTGGTTGTTAAAGGTAATACTTACGATATTAGAATATAGCAAAACTGTGTTGTATGGAAACTTTAAATAACAATGATTTGTGATTGTTTGTCAACTGAGGGACATTGGTAACACAATTCATTGGCCCCAAGGAGGAGCGAGTGGAGATAAGTGGAGAGTAATTTGTGGTAGGAGCGAGTGGAGATAAGTGGAGAGTAATTTGTGGTTTGGAATTTGGATGTTTGAGTGTTGGTTAATTGATGGAGAAAATATTTCATTCATTGGTGGCAGGTATGATCACTTTGTAGTATTTAATGTTTTAACACAAAAAATATTCTTGGTAATTTTATAGAAATATTTTAAAATAATGCTTGTGCTAATTTAATAATTGGCAGCTCACAATAACCTACCATATTTCCCCTAATAGAAGCCCCCGCCCCCTCCCTTACCATCATAGAAAATCAAAACTTCTTGCCAGATTGTATAATACATATATTGTGTTGATGAAGTTAAACAACATTCAGTTCAACTGTAGTGTGTAGTTTGTCGATCTTGTGAAACTCATATAAGATTTATTATTTTAAGGCCTTTAAATACCATAAGAAGCCGTAAAGAACATGGCCTGGTTTTATGAAACAACTTACGACAATTTTGATCGTAAGTTAAATTCTTTACTCTGATTGACAATACTCAAAATTAATGAACGCGATTTCATTTCATTTTCTTATACATTTGATATTTCTGACATAATGCACACATAATTGTCTACGTTGAATCCTTAATTAGGTGCAAAAATATGAACAGTTTTAAAATTTGAGACTTGTTTAATAAAACAGGGCCCAGAACCTTTGGATGACCATTTTAATAAGAGTGTGTATGGAATGTATGTTGCCTGTACTAATATGCTGGTTACATGTAAACTACTTAATCCTTAAATCCCCAATTAGTCCACACTCATTTGTGCCTTAATGTTACAGCCCATGGATTATACACTTAAGTTCCCGTGTGGTTGCCGGGTTAGAATACAACCACTGCAAACCCCACTAGAGGCAGACGGGTATGCCATATGACCTTAGCTGTTGGTGCGACTATAAAATCCAATTCAGTAAAACAATAAATAACTGTAAAGAGATCGCACAATTTATTAAGCCAAATTTAACACATTTTCTATCACTAATGAAATCTTTGAAGGGATTAAACCGTTATTGTGTTGTTGTAGTATTTTTCCCAAAGGAAAGGCCTAATGTTGCCATGTACCACTCGAAAAACAGCAGCATATTATACACACAATATATAGCGAAAATTCCAGAGTTACATTTCTTTTTTCCTTTAGTATAGTTCAAGCCTTTCTTGAATTAAGACCCAATTAAACTTTCTGTATTGTTTTTTCTTCTGAAGGACTTCTTCAGATATTAGAACCTGACAAAGCGGATTGCTTTGAGACCCTCTAAATTTCTTGATCTTGAATATATAAACCATACACCATTGTAATGTCAAGGATTTCGCTTCCAGACACAATTTATTGGTATTCTATGGACTTCTTAGGCCAACAATATAAAATTGTTGGTTTACTGTTTCCCTGCCCATCCACAAAAAAGGGCCCTAAGCAAAACTTTTCTAGCAATTCTTTAACACTTATAATTATTTTTGGTGCTATCTTCAGTATATTTTTCTTTTAAATTAATTTCTTATGGTGTTTACTGTCATTGGAAAAAACAAATCTCCTACCTATCTACCCATCTATGTAATCCTGGGACGGGAAACAGCAAACAATTTTTTTTTTAAGTATGGCCTTAAAAACTGATACAAACTACAATATCGAAAATAGGATTACTTCATTCCAGACCTACTTAATACTTTGCCATTCTTCGATAAAGCCAGCCTACTTGCATATTGATTTAGGATTTATTATAATAAACTCGGATTCTTGACATCTTGATATACCCAGCTGTTATTGGTCGCCAGCTTGAAACCCACATTCTGCAACATGTTGCCATTCATCAGTGTGAATACAGTCAGTAATTATCTGATATTACAGCAGGTGTATCGATTTTGAAACTTAATTATCCGGAATGCTTTTATATATATATCTGACTAGGATATGTTATATTGATTTGTTTGCTGACTTTTAGTTGATTTTGTCAACTGTCTTGAATCTGATTGTTGTTTTTCCTGTAAATCAAAGTGAAACAGTTGTGATGTTCGATCTGTGTCATTTAATAGGCTGTACTGTAATTATCAGGCCGATAAAATTCAATGCATTCCATACCTTTTATTACAAATGTTGAACAATTTTTTTTTCATTGATGAAGTCCCCTTATGTGTGATCCCATTGGGTTGATAGTTAATAGAACTCTTTATTGGCTGAATACTGAAACTTGTGGCTGAATACTGAAACTTGTGGCTGAATACTGAAACTTGTGGTATTTTATTTAAACTTCTTTATCTAGTAACTGCTACAGCCTTGAATAAAAACAAAACTGGATAAAATATGCACATTGCTCAATACACACATGAAACTTACATAAAACTTACAGTACTTGTATATATACTTAACGCCATTAAAAGTGCAAGTATATATACTTAACGCCATTAAAAGTGCAAGTTTTTTTATTTTGTGTTTATTTCCAAGATCGATTGTATTGTTATTTACCTGTTAGAAAATTATCCACATTCCCTATAAATCTGATGAGAAATCAAATTCATGTATTGGAAGAAATAAAATCGAAATTATGCAATCGATCTTGTAGACATTGTAATTAAAAATAAACACAAAATAAGAAAACTTGCACTTTTAATGATGTTAAGTATATTAAAACACCTTCATGAAGTAACTAATACAGCTAAAAAAAAAAGTGTTAAAAAGATGCGCATTGATCGATTATATATCATAAGTTAGATAGCATGTATTACCATCTGTAAACTTAATGATCGAATGATTGATAATATTCAATGGTAGCATTGCTTAGACATATATTAAAGTTAAGTTTCGTGTAAAAAATGTCTGGCAAATTCAAGCAAATGTTTAGTTGTAATTACTTAACATTTTACACAGATTCAATGGGTTTACACTTGATGTCTATTTAGGCCAGAGTTTTTTCTTTTTTTGGTTCTCAGTTTTTTTTTGGAAAAAGTTCCACAGGAGGAGAAAAAAAGAAAATGTGAACCTTTATAAGTGTGTATGTTGTAATGGTGTTAGTCACATTGAATAACATAAAATGGACCTGAACAAGTTTATATAACATGATCTTTTGATTTTACGTAAATTTTTAACCATGATAATTTGGTTGTTTGAAATGGGTGACCAAAAAATTAATAACGGATACATTTTTTAAACATTTGTTTGTGTTTTTTAAAAGAGTTTTTTGGATTATTTTTTTTTCATTTTTGCAAAAATTAGGGTCGGAGGGTTTGAGAACCCAAAAATTAAAAAACTCTGGCCTTATACGTGTTTGTGGTCTATAACTTCAAATAAATATTTCTTGCATCAATTAATAGTACATGTTTTACTGGTTTAATGCATAATTGATTATCAATTGTGTTAATTTGGTTCATCTATTTATATTCACAACAACAATTGTTGATGTATACGGTACTGAAAGGTAAAAGAAGTTGATGTATACGGTACTGAAAGGAAAAAGAAGTTGATGTATACGGTACTGAAAGGAAAAAGAAACGCATAATCGAAATACCAATACGACACTATTAACACATCTAATTCCTTGTAATATTCCAGATATATCTTAACGTGTTTTGTACAGAAAGGGGCTACAACTAATTACAGAAAGTACAAGTCTGTGATGTAGTAGACCTTTTAATCAAAGTATACCTTGTTACACGAAATTCATAAATCTTGTTGAAGTTTCGCTTGAAAAAGTCGAGCCATTCAGTATTGTGTTTAAACATTAAAGCCCAAGTTTGCTCACCTGCTTGAGCCAAATGCGCATTCTGTCGATAATAAAATTTGGTGTGTTCGGTGTTGTTTAAACCTTCTTTCCAAAACGACAGGCCTAATGTCGTCCTGTACCATTCGATTAGCAGTAGCATTAAACAAACAATATATAGCGGAAATACCCATTATGCGTTTCCTTTTCCTTTCAGTATATATTATTGCTGTTTTTTCTTCAATTAGCATTATATACTTACCTTCTCTTCAAAAAAAAACAAAAACAAAAAAACCTTTTGAAAACAAAAGCCCTCTAAGCTTTAATAAACTTTGTTAAGGAGGCAGAGCTACTGTGTACACATCCAATTTGCCTAAAAAGAAAATGGATGTTCCACTGGCCAAACACACGGACAGTAGTTGTCTCTCTTGCACTTTTAATTATCATTATCATTCTCCCAAGGCCTGTTATTGTTAATACTAAAGGGAAAGGATAATGTAAATACAAGCATTGACTCGTATGTTGGCATTTATGATGTTTTAAAATGCCAGACAGTAGGGAAAGTGTGTGGTTTGGTGCACCCTAGAACCCCCAGCGGCCTTTTTTGCCACTGAACGTTCCAAGGTGGTAGCCCTATTGTCAACTTGTCACTGGCATTTAAAACCGTATATCAAACACCGAAAAAATAAATAAATTAAAAAGTGATTATATGATTAATATTTTATTACCTGTTTAAAAGGATTGTATATCACACATACATACCATAATTAAAATTAATTCATATGTTTTTCAGACTGATCAATCAGTGAGCAGCAGACGTCGCCATGGGCAACAATAACTCCCAGCAGCCACCTCCCTCGTCAGTCGATGTTGTGAGACGGCCACCGTCACGACCAAATGCTCCGCCCAGTTCTCGCCCAATTAGTGACCTTGGACCTCATGGACCCACCTACAATCAACCCGAGAACCAAGTTTTACCTAGGGAGATACCGATACTGAAGTTACGCTCGGTTTCTATGGAACTCAGTAAAAGCAATCCTAATTACCAAAATATTTATGCATATGAGAACCTAGAGAACTACAAACACAATGAAAATGATAATAATAATGAAATTAATGATGGGGAAGAAAAGAGGGGTGATACGCCGGAGAAGGAAAATACAACTTCTCCTCCCCGCCCCCCCACCTCCTCCAGTTGCAAATGGACATATTTCGGGATTGGGTAATGTTTCGCCATCAGTGACGCCAACAGCACAGGTCTTTCCAGTTTCGCAAATACCTAATGGACACGCAGTTAAAGACGTGAAAAATGTTACCAATAATGTAAAAAGTGCTAGTTCGTCTGTTCCATATAGACCTAGTCATCGAAGACAAATGTCCTTGACGACAAACCTTACAGGACAAGAACACACAATTATTGAAGAGCCTGAAGAAAACATTGATAAACGGGTAAAACTTGATCCTTTGATGCAGTCATACCCTGGTGCAACTGGGCCTTCCTTGCCTGTGAAAAACAATTTTAATTTGGACTACTCATATCAGTTAACATATGTGCAACTTGCGGAACACAGACGCAACAAAACAATAGAAGATTTAGAAAAGAGAACTGGAAAAAGATTAAGTGACCTTAGTGCAGACTTGAATAATCATACAGAGCAGCAGGCATTTATTAGAGATGCACCATCGAGAGTTTCGACCAGAAGCACAGGCAGTGCCGGAACAGCCTTAAGTAGCAAGAAAAAGAGGGCCCCTACCCCACCAGGACAGGCCCCACCCCCGCCACCTTCCACAGCACCCAATAGTCAACCAACTTCTCCTAGAACCCCTCAAAGCCCCAGGAGTGCTGCATATACACCCGACAATGAGCCACCAATTGACTATGATATGGACTCGCCAAGACGGAATTTCATGCTTCCCCGCTACACTGTTAACCCTCCAGTTTCACGCATACCTCCTACAGCAACAAACGTGCCACCTCCTCCACCTGCTCCACAAAATGGGGCAAATTCTCCACGAAAACAAGTAAATGTTTCCCGCAGCAACAGCATGTCAAATGGGACTCCAGAAATAATCTTGAAGCGGACGCCAAGCACGAAACAGGCGCATAAAGCCTCAGAAACTCCTGAGGGGCAGGTTCCATGGTTACTAGAGATCAAAAACTTGTCTGAGTCTCGTGCCGCACGAAGACAGTTATCCCTTGAGACTTCTGAAACACCTATCGCTCCAACGAATGATGACATGAAACAAACTGAACAAACTGAAAATGCAGATGAACCTAAAATAGAAGAGCCAAAAGCAAAGGAGTCAGCCAAAACAAAACTTGTATTTGAGAGTTCTAAGATTGAATTTATGCCAGAAGCACCTGCTTTGGCTAGGAAAGATGTGCAACCTAAGTCCGCAACCTTGGAAAGAATGAATTCATTCAAGTCATTAAAGGAGCCAGCTTCACCTAAATTGCAACGTACACATTCCACAACAGTTTTCGACCGCCCGTCTCCTTCAAAATTTCAAAGTCAGACTTCAATACCTTCAGCTCAGAATTCTGCTGACCCAATGCGTAGACTGAGTTCTCTACTGCAGCATGATATCAAAGCTACTGCTAGTGCGAAATGTTTAAAGCTTGTGAAGCAGACTACACCTGTCCTACCAAGACCCAAAGACCCGCATACAGTCTTTCGGGAACAACTTCAAAAAGCGTGTTCTCAGCGTGATGACAGAGTACAAAGTGAGGGTACTATAGATGAAAAATTGAAGCGTAGCACCAGCGTTGAAAATGAACTTGAAAAAGATACTATTTCTGATGTGAAAGAAAGAAAGGAATTAGAAGTGGAAAGTAAAGAAACAAAAGCAAATGAACCACCACAGGTTTTGCCAAAACCACCACGTTATCATAAAAATGTTACCTTAAATCGAAATATGTCTGCCTATACCAAGAGTCGCCAAATGGTGCCAGATACAAATGGTGATGAAACGAAAAATACAAACGACAAATATCGAATCTCAGCCTCGTTTGATTGGACACCAGAGGATGATCTAGATTCAGATGATAATTTGTCAGATCGCGAAGCAATGACCTCAAGAAAGGGGTCATCAGACGGCTTTAAATCAACCATTGTGCCCAGCAATGTAAACGACCTTAAAGCAAAAAGGAAAGGTAAGGCTAAAGAGAAAAAGCAGAGGGTATCTGAGTCTTCAGAAGATTTGAATCCTAAAAATAAGTTTGGGAGTGTTAAGAAATTCAAGAAGTCCATGCACAAGAGTGTTAAAAATGCTTTCGGATCTATCAGCAAAGCGTCGGGGAAACTGTTACGCAAACAGAGAACTGAAGACTTGGAAGTTATCGAAGATGCTCCAAAAAATTGGCATCTTACTTCAAATGGACCTAATGTTGTTGTAAATGGACATCATGACAGGTCAAGTGACTATCCGTTACCGAACGGGTTTCACGATGACGACTCTGAATCAGAAAGTGAAAAATACTTTGAAAATGAGAATGAGTTTAGTGAAGTAATATTTCGTCAGCACAATGGAATTACTTCTGAGGAAGAAACAAGCAATGATGAGGAGGATGATAGTGTTGGAAAGGCTCCTCAGAACATAAAACGTGCGGGTGTGGCATATTATAATACTGATGGGAAGTTGGTTGTTCTTCCTGATGAACAAATGCACCCTGGAAGCAAAACTGATTCAATGAAAGCAAGGGATAAGAGAAAGAAGTATCCTTCTTTCGAGGGAACGGGAACTGGGAAGAAAAGAGAAAAAGAGGCTGCCACAGAAAGAGCAAATGAGGCTATTCGGGAAAATGAGCGAAGGATAGAGGAGGAAAAGAGAAAGCAATTAGAGATAGAGTTAGAAATGCACAAAATACGTGAGGCTGAGACAAGGGAACGGCTGCAACGACTAGAAAGCGCTCATTTACAACAGCAGCAGATAAGTGCACAGCTGTTCCAGCAGCAGCATCAGCAACAGAATCTGTCGATGCTTAATGTACCACCAGTACCTTCGACAGGAGCCTTGATGCCTAACTACAGCAGTATGTATGAAACGGCAACAACACCGACGTTCACAAATTTGTTTGGGCAACAGCTACCTCAGAATGGGTACCAGTCTAATTTCGGGCTTTACAATCCTCAGACTGGTCCCATGATGAACGGCTCAATACCGTATGATTTGAACGACTATATGAGAACGTTAGGACTGCAAGCGCCACCTACCTCGCAACAAATGGCTTTTTTCTTGAATAATATGACTCTTAATGCTGGACAACCATTTGACAGGAAATCTAATCCAAGTTTGTTTCAGGTGATAAACCAAGATCCGTTAAAGCAATTCCCAAATGGAACATTAAATTATCAAATGAATGACCCTACTTTAAGGAAGCAGGGTTTCCAGAATTGGGCTAGCTCGCCAAACATTTCGTCTACTGTTCCAGCTAACAGTAATTCTGTGCCGCTTGGCGACTTTGTGACGAGTTATAATAACTATAATGGTGCTAATACAAATAACAATAAAGACGATAAAAAAAATGCAAAAGCGCGCAACCCTTTGTATAATAGTGATTCAGACGAAGGTTTGTCTCCACAAAAAAGTGTTGCACGTGTGCAAGTTCAAGACTTTCGCCAGTTGCCCGTACGCACGGAATCTGGTAAATTTATGAGAAGATATGGCAGTGATTCTCATGTTTCGCAAAACAAACAGTCTCAAAATTCAGATGATACTAGAGAAACTAGGTCAAACAAAAATGTATCTCACAATGGGATTATTCCGCAGCGGCAGGGGAGCGTTTCTCCTAGCAACAGCACCTCAACTGTGGACAGTGCCATTACATCATCATCAGTGACATTAAGTCCACCACCGTCGCCGGGAAAATTTAATGGTGCGCCAGCATCGCCGATGGTTGCGGCAAAGTCTCGCCAAACTGGTTATAGGACTGTTCTAGATATGACGTCTGCGGATATCAAAACGCAAATTTTAACGTGAGTATTTAACTACAAAGTGTTTCTGATATTTTTAGTAGTGTTTTTCAAAGAAAACCTCTGGTTATTAGATTGGTAAATGTCGCTCGTGAGCAGGGATAGGTGGACGGGCTGCGTCAAACTCCTGGTTTCATGTAATGTGCAGTGGAAGCTTTGGATTGCATTTGAGGCCACTGGGATCAAGGTCTCTTTTACTAAAAATAATAAAATGATTTCGGGGCAATAATTTGTGTTAGGAATGAAATATTGGAATGAAACTTAGTGTGTAGGTAGCTTATATGTAAAAGAATCTTGTATTTGAGTTCACTGGGACTATGTCGCTGTTGCTAAATTAGTCTTTGGGCATCAAACTCATGGTGTCCGTGCCATAACTATAGTAAGGAATGAGATATTGGAACGAAACTTACTGGAATAGTATTTCAAATGGAAAACCTTATTTTTGTGAAAATTCCTAATTTTTTTCATCATATTTCTTTCCCGCATTTAAGGTTTAACATGCAAAAAATCATCATAAAAGATACAGAATAAAGCAGACAGATAGTTATTTTATCCATTAACCCACTACATATATATAATGGACTGTTCTTTCTTTAAATTAGGACCATTCCATTTTTGTGACAAAGGGGTGTTTTCGGGAAAATGGCTGATCAGCAGATGGACATTGTAAACTTTGATCAGCCTGCGAGTTAATCACAGTCTGCGACTTACTCGCAGGCTGATCGACGCAAAGGCTATTATAGTCGTGCTGAACGGGTGAAGGGTTAAGAAAAAGCAACATTTATATGGGAGAAAAAAATGCGCTTTCAAACATTTACCAGACTGAACTGACTCAGCTATCCTATTAATGGACAGGGCCATGAATCACAACAGTGTTCAGAATGAATGGAAATGCATGATATCTAGACCTTAATTACCGGACTATTCTTTTTTGTAACTTTCTTTTACAAGATGGCCTCCATCTCTATGTTTAATAACTGTTCATATTTTTTTGTTTACAATTTATTGAATTGAATTGGGTTTTAAGGTGCACCAAACCATGAAAGGTTATATGACGCTATATGACGCCTAACAGGCATGAACATGCCAGACTCAACCTCCATGTACATCCAGATAAAATATGGAAAATGGGCCTAAGAACCTTCTCACCCTGAGAGTTGCTGCAAATTCTATCATAGAAACTCTAAGCTGGAGCCACGTTTATTGTTTATTGTTTTTCTGCCACTGCTCTTTTGATGTGAGTGAGATGGCACCTGAAACAATGCAGGGATCATGATGAAGACCTTTAATGAACATGAACAAAAAATGATAAAATTAACATGAATTTGGGGGAATTCTACACCTCTGCCTACCCCTCCAAAGGGATCTGCAGTGGCCCTATTCTTTGCCCCGTGACCAAACGGGGCCCCCGGAACAACACGGGGCTTTTTCTTTATTATATGTTATATTATTCTTGCATGCATAATTATGATTCTTTTTCCATAATGCCACTTAAGTTATAAACATTGGGCCTGATTGATTTATTTGCAGAACAGAGATATCAATATGAAATGGAGTTTTTTTAAATGGATTTAATTGAAAATAACACCTTGTTTACTCTAACTACAAGTTATCGGAAGTTAGAGTATGGCAAAATGCTACAAAACAAATACAGTATGGCCTCATGTTGTTGGTTGATTTAAGCACCTTGATGGACACTGTGCCCCATTACATGTTTAAATCAACATAATCGATGAGAACATACTCTATTTATTACTTAAATAATCATTTTGGATTGAGGATACCGGTAGTTCAAAAAAAAAAAATGAATATAAACAGAAAAAATGTGAAAGGTTAATGGCCGGTCACTGAAAAGTCATCATGTGTTTGATACTATAATAAGTAGATAATTTCAAGTTAAAACTGTCTTCATTGTGCCTTTATATTCATATAAACTTCCATTAAAGCCAGTCAAGTTTATCCAAATATGATCTCCAGACCTTAGAAGTTGATTAACTAATACCCTCCCCACTGAGCAAGAAAAGCTAATAATAGTTGAGTTATGTTTATGACAGACTTACAGGTATTAATCAGAAATGATCATGTATATTTATATATATATAAAAAGAAATCCTAGAAAGCCACAAAGCTCTATGACTTAACTGAAGCATGTTATTGTCAAGAAAAAACAACTCTTTGATGCAGAATATGACTTATAGCTCTTGCTTCTGGAGAAATAACTTATCAATGTTACCTTCTTGAAAATCTTAACCTTAATAAAATTATTTGCTACAGTAATTTTGCCCAAGTCCAAGATGGCTACCATTACTATATAAATAGTGAAAACCTTAAAAAAATATTCTTCTCAAGAACCTGACTTAGCAGATTTTGACAAATATTCTTTAATAATGAGCACCGAGACATTCAAGTGTGTTCAAATGAAGTATCCCACTCCTGGGGTCCAAAATGTGTATATGGCAATTTCATATGTTTTACTTACATAGAGCATCAAGTGAAGGATTCATTAACTTTCACCATTTAGACGATCAATATAAACAAAAGAAAACATGCAAAACAAAAATGAACATCAAATTGAAAAATAACATAAAATTATAGAAAAGCAGTTTAAAGGTAGAAACAACATCATAAGCTATATAAATGTTTGGGTATGTCCCAACGTGAATGTTTTTGTGGGTAGGTAGATTAGTAGTAGGCTCCAAAAAGCAAACTGCAACAATTTTTATGGTTGCCGTAAAGGTAAAAATATTTTTTAATGAAAAAAGGTTTTGTTCAATGTAAACAACCTTAAGGTTATTGACTTCTGACATTTGACTGTAAAACTTCAAGGATTTGTGGACTATTAAGTGGCACTAATGCTGGGTTTCCTATTAAAATTACTGTGAACAGTAAATTACTATTACTAATAACTCAAAATTCTTTAAAGGGACATATACGGCAATCTTAATTTAAGAATTTTAGATTTGTGGCACCTGTTAGTTTTTCTACATAACTGACATATTTGCGATCATTATTATTAAATGTTGGCATAGTTCAGTTTCAAAGCAAATTGTATTTACACATTAATTTAATTTGTAGCTGCTGATTATATGGCACCAATATTATATATGAACATAAAGAAAATTGAAAACTTAATATTTTATGTAATATGTGCTAATTTTAATGCTTGATACCAACTTCAAGATTGCCGTGTGTCCCTTTAACGTGTGTCCCTTTAACGTATCAGCGAGGCTTCATTTGATCTTCTAGCATTGCCTTATAATTAGTGTTTGTATTAAATGTTTTAAGTGGTTGTTAATAAAAAAGTTACGAGCATATTAACGCCCTTATCTCCTTTCAGTTTTAATGGTTACAGGAGTTATTAATCTTGTTTCATCGTGCGTGTCATAATTACTTAATCAACGGAAACTCTGTGAAAATTATTTTAAATCTGCAAATTAAAGGGACACCTGGCAATCTTGATATTTTAAGCGGCGTACCTTTAGTTTTTCTACATAAATTGCAATTGTTCAGTCATTAATGTTAACTATAAGAATTGAATTAAGCCATTTGTTTTTGCATATTATTATGATATTATTGCACCAGTAATATATTAAAACTTATAGTATAATAAGACGAAATAGTGAATACTTAAAATTTTATTTATTTTAAATGTAACCAGGGTAAAAGTAAAAAAGATACTGGATATATAAATCGAGACTCACATTTCAAATACTTCAAGATTGCCGTGTGTCCCTTTAAGGGTGAATATTAATGCATATGGATTTATGATACCAAATTCGGATCAATGAGACGAGAAGGGATGACGTAAGAAGATTATGTCGTAGTTTAATGTGAAAGCAAAATTACATTTGGATGCCTTCCAGACTCATTACAAAGTATTCTGGGGCCAAAAAGCAAAATTATTGTTCTTTGTTTATATAGAATTACACTATTCTTCGTTCATATAGAGTTACACTGTTCTTCATTCATATAGAGTTACACTGTTTTTCGTTCATATAGAGTTACACTGTTCTTTGTTCATATAGAGTGACACTGTTCTTCATTCATATAGAGTTACACTGTTCTTCATTCATACAGAGTTACACTGTTCTTTGTTCATATAGATTTACACTGTTCTTCATTCATATAGAGTTACACTGTTTTTCGTTCATATAGAGTTACACTGTTCTTTGTTCATATAGAGTGACACTGTTCTTCATTCATATAGAGTTACACTGTTCTTCATTCATATAGAGTTTTACACTGTTCTACGATCAAATAGAGTTACACTGTTCTACGTTCATATAGAGTGACACTGTTCTTCGTTCATATAGAGTGACACTGTTCTTCATTCATATAGAGTTACACTGTTCTTCATTCATATAGAGTTTTACACTGTTCTACGTTCAAATAGAGTTACACTGTTCTACGTTCATATAGAGATTCACTGTTCTTTATTCATACAGAGTTACACTGTTCTTTGTTCATATAGATTTACACTGTTCTTCATTCATATAGAGTTACACTGTTTTTCGTTCATATAGAGTTACACTGTTCTTTGTTTATATAGAGTGACACTGTTCTTCGTTCATCTAGAGTTACACTGTTCTTCATTCATATAGAGGTACACTGTTCTTCGTATTATAATATTGTAAATAAAATGGTAAATTTAACTTTTAATTTTGAGTTGTAATAAAAAGTCTTGTTTAATTAACCGCTCACACCTTTAGTTTATTTGTAATACTTAAATTTAATTTGCCAAAAATAGAGCATTTTGATGAAAAACCGCATGATTTAAGATTGCATAAGCTGCATATTGTATGGTTATAGGTAAGGAAGGGACTAAGGGTTATAATTGTTAGTCCACAATAAAGTTAAGATTGAAAAACTGGCATTGAAGTAGACAGATCTTACTAAACTAATGCTAAGAGCTGCTCATAAAAAACAAAAATGTTAGAATATATTTAAACCTATGGTAGAATGTTACAGACAAAGTGTTACTTAATTATATGCCAGCAGGATTAAAGTAAAAATGATACTGGATAAATACATCGAGACTCTAATTTCAGTGCTTGATAAACACTTCCTTAACATGATTTAAATTAACAAACAAGAATATAAGATTCCTTTTATCGTATGACATTATGTATTGACATCATGTGTCCGAGTTACTAAAATACAATGATTGTCCCGTTACATGCAGTCAGATGCATCGTAAATTATCGTTAAACATTGGATGACATCATGCTGTGATATTAGCCAATGTGGCAGGCGCGTAGCCAGGCATACGCCCGGGCCTACAGTTCGCCAGAAAAAATGAAAAAGATAAATGGCCCAAAAATGCAATAAAATCCAAAGTGGGGTAGGAGATTAGGGGTAAAATATGTCCAGCAGTCGTTGCGCCCTTATTTTCCCGATCTTAATTTGTTATAAAAAATATAAATACATGTATACTATTTGAATTGACTTATCATGTGCGCTTCCTTTGGCTTGAATTATACATGCATTTAATCTAAGCTAAAATTCCTGAAATCTAACATACAATCGTCAAGAGCCCCGCCTGACCAAGGGGCAGTTGCCCCCTTGGAACCCCATCGGACGTACAGTTCAAATTCACCCAGCTATGCCCCTGGGTGGTAATATCACAAGACAGATTGAGGGGTGAAGGCAACACGATTGTAACTATATATAAATAAAGAACAAGATACAGCAGTTAAGTGTTTGACCCCTCCATATGTTAAATGGCTTTCCATTAAAGTAAGTTTAGGTCTCAGTTTTTATTTTATTTTTCAAACACGTTATCTATTAAAGTAATATATGTGCTGTGATTGGAATGAGGTCAGACAAAGGTATCTGAACTTTAAACAAAACACATATTATAAGTGTCATCATCAACGTGAACTTGTTAATCAATTTGTAATTGATCATCGATTAGATTTATTGCAGTCTGCATGGGGATCAATCGTTTAATCAATCTCAGGCGGGATGATTTTAAAATGCAAAGTCAATAGTATATATAAACTAGAATGGTCCATCAACTTCCTGTCGCATATAAGAACCCTACAAATTGGAATGGTCTGACAATGTTCTGTCATATAATATAATTTTATGTATATGTACCATACAAACTGGACTGGTCCGATAACTGTTTGTCATATATATGATATGGCTGTCAACACAATGCAATATTTGTTATTTATCACAAAACGTTCTTTATTAGCCATTTCGAAGACGCATTTCATGTTATATTGGATGTGTAATTCAACTTGGAATGATTTTGATTGGTTTGGCATATAAATCTATTACACTATGCAGTTTTTGCTAGCTGAGTCTATTTTGTTCTAGCATGGCAGCACTATAAAGTTTAACATAGAGCTCACTGCTAATAGTGGACACTGTGAGTCGGTAAATGACTGAAACATTGTTAAAAGCGATGAGTATATTAACCTCATACATATACTAATTTCTGTTTCATCTCCAATCGGTGTTTATATCGTTAAATCGATTATTGAAGCCTAACTGAGTAGCTGTTAATAATTTACAGCCATTAAAATTCTTTGTAAGTTCAAATCAGTTCGCGATTAAGTTTTAAGTCACGAGATGAGCCGATAATCCCATAGGAAGTATTTATTGGCATCAAGTTCAAGTTAAGTTTTTAAAGTATGTGTTTTATCATTTTAATGCTAGCACGAAACACGCTGTTTACATGACTTCCTCAAGATCTGTAATGTTTCTGTGTTGATTTTCAAATGTCGATAATGTTGTACTAAATTGGTTGTATTTTATTTTAAGTTAATCTTGAACATCACGCAAAATGTGGTAATAACAGATTAACAATGAGTTGTGCATTGTGACAGCTACTCGGGGTACATACAATTAACTTATAATTGCAGTAAATTACCTCCAGGTACATTAGAACTTATGTTTGCTATTGATGACACTTTTGTTTTTTTTATCTATATAAATCATTTTATAATGAACGTTTAACATTCTTTATGTTTTTTTGACGCTGAAGTTATTTTTTTAACAGTGAAGAATCTCCTTTAACATGAACATTTAACATTCTCCGGAACATCTAGCTGTGAGGGTCATAGCTCATAGAGCTGTGATGCGCCCTGTAGAAAATATAACACAATGCCTGCATAAAAAACAGCGTATTTTAATTGACTAACTTTTCAACACCACATTGCCAGATTTTGATGAGAACAAGATAATTCAGAATGTAAATAAAAACTTAAAGGTGAATCAGTCCACCCTTTCTGTAGTATTATCAATTAACAAATTTAACTTAAACATCAAATGAACATTTCTTGAAAGTCCCGGAGAGAAACGTATATTTAAAACCGCTACTAAGTTGTATGTAAAATAAGTATTATTTGCCAGACGTAGATACTACTTTTACTTTGACTGCTCAGGGAATTTTCACAGATATTGCAATGTGTGAATTGTAAATATCTATTGTTGTGTATTGACTTCGATTTTAATAAACATAAACGTGTTCTTGAAAGAAAACATGGCCGGAGAACTTTAATACACAGTCAGTACAAAAAAAAACACCTATATCTGCGTGATATCCTTGAATTGAAGTATGAGGGTTGTTTACATTATCTCTTTAATATATATATATTTCCCCTTTAATATATATATTTTTCCTCTTTAATATATATATATATATATTTCCTCTTTAATATATATTTCCTCTTTAATATATATATTTCCTCTTTATATTTCCTCTTTATTATATATATTTCCTCTTTAATATATATATTTCATTTCCTCTTTAATATATATATTATATATATATATATTTCCTCTTAAAAAATATATATTTCCTCTTTAATTCCTCTTTAAATATTTCCTCTTTAATATGTATATTTCCTCTTTAATATATATATTTCCTCTTTAATAATATATATGTCATCTTTAATATATATTTCCTCTTTAATAATATATATTTCCTCTTTAATATATATATTTCCTCTTTAATATATATATATATTTCCTCTTTTTTCCAGATATGATGAGAGTCAAGCTGATCATTGAAACACAAACGGCGTCACATCACATGATGTGGAAGAACCAATGGAATGCTAGTCATGTGACATTGATAGCCAATTAAACTGGAAGGAGCTAATCATTATTCCGTCAGTGGTACTAGGGTTTATTTATAACTGTGTACACTTTTGTCAAAGTTTACAAGAAAGTACATTGTGCAAAACTGACTTCTGCCAAAACATTACCATACTCATAGATGCGCTAATATGTTTCTGGAATCATGGATTATATTTCATACATGCATTTTTGCGTATATGCTTCTTTGGGTGAAGAAGCATGCAGCCAAAGTGTGACAATATTTCTATACACAAGAGGAATTTGTGTTTCATTATACACAAAGTAATTTGTGTTTCATTATACACAAAGTAATTTGTGTTTCATTAGACATTTTAATAGAGTTTGTTGTGAACGAGAACATACCATTGAAATCATTTGAGTCATTGACTGTACATAAAACATTGGTCAAAATCATCATTAAATATCTTCACAGTGTGAATGGATGTCATTAATTATTCATGAATAATGATTATGACCAACCTATTCCCATTTTCAAATATGAATTGTAATTTATTAGAGGGCTTCAGAGTAGATTAGTCTTGTTAGCCTATGTTAATAATTCTAACTCTTAAGACTTGCTAAAATGGCATTTGAACACAAAATAAATAATGGTATTAACCCCACTAAGAGGTAACTGTATTCCAACCAGCTTTGTTCAGAATTGACCACTGCTCTTAAGTTGTATTTCGTATTCCATAAAATAAACTACCCGAAGTTCATACAGTGGTATAATTCGAAGTTCTTAAAAACTATGGACTGCCGTTTTTACTATTTATTCAAAAAAATTTTTTTCACGGGGTGTGGGGATGATGCCATGTTGAAGTTAAAATCAAATAATGTAATGGTGACTCTATAGGCCTCAGTCTAGGCTGTAAGCATTATGTAAACATTATGATTATGTAAAAACATGATTATGTACATGTTATGTAAACATTATGTAAACACATTACGTACAAAGTATGGAAGCATGAATGTTAACTCCATGTCTAACTATATCTTTGTCTGAATGTCTTATGCCTGAAATAGCAATATGTCTGCTGCAATACTGACATTATAGTTACATAGAACTCTGGGTAATTTATAGAATCTGTATTAAGGAAGATTAAGAGGCTTAACTCGATGTATCTATTATCTTAATTGAGCTGTATCTAGTTGATATTATTTGTACTAAAAGTGCTTTATTCTGGTGATTTTTTTTGCAATTAAAGGGACACATGGCAGTCAGATTCTTACTGTGGTGTTGCGCTATATTGTCTATACACTTCAATGCCCTTGTGGTTACCAGGACATATAAAAGGACCACTGCAAATCCTGCTAGAGGCAGAGGGGCTAAGGACCACCCCTTCATATTCATTTTTTGTCATGTGTCCCCTTAATATGTTCATGAAATGAATTACGGTAGATTTCTACTAATTGTAACAGTTTGAAAAGTACAACATTTATAATTATTTAAGTTATAAATGATTAGTTGAATAACTAAATGTTTTGAATTTCTTTGTTTATATTATCTGCATTAAATACAAAGGTAATGTAGAACAAATTTACTTGTACAGACTATAACTTAATTTGAAGATGCCAAATTTTAATTGTTTGCAATATGTGTTACTTTCTTGTTATGTGTGCGTTGATATGGCCAGTAAAATTTAAGGTACAGTTTGCAGCTGTATGGGTCGTGTGACAAAAACGTGATATAGAGCCGAGCCCTGATGGGTCCAGAAGGTTTAATATCTAATGAACTGCTTGTTAAATAGGTAAAAGAGCAGTGTGGCATTTTGTCTGTTATGTAACTTTAGTACAAAACCTGATCAATTGCGGCTAAGGTCTGCTATGAGTTGAGCTGAAGACAATGTGTTTTTTTTTTTGTGTTTTTTATTACAATGTCAGTAAAGATATAAAAAACCTGGAAACCTGGGCCCTGTTTTATTAAAAATCTTACGATAGGTCGCAAATTTTAAAATCGTTTGCTTTTTTCACCTAAGCATTCAATGTAGACAATTATTTTTGCACGTAGAGCAGAAAAATCACATGTATAAGAAAATGAAATGAAATGACGTTTATTTGAAAAGTGTAATTTATAGTTAAGCATTTAAGAAATTGGTTTATGATCAAAATGGTCATAAGGTGTTTCATATAAAACGAGGCCCTGGCTGTTTCAAGTACAAACAATTCATAAATTATTCTTTTTTTTTTCTACAAACCCAACTTTATTTACTTGAAGGTCAAATTCATAGCAAGATGGATAAAAGGTCAGATTTCTGTATCAGTTTGAAATTGATTGAATAAATAAAATTGCAAGTTGGTAGTTGTGGGTAATCCAAAGGTTTATAGTTGATCTGCTTAAAACTGCAAGTCAGTTGAATTGTTGTTGAATGTCTCTTCAACACACCGTTTTTGATTATTTTGAGCTGCCCCAGAGAGAGGGGAAGAATACTTCATCCGGGCACCCTCAGCCCAGCTCCTACTATCAACACGTACATTATGTGGTCCGAGTATTAACTTTCTTACCCCATCCAACCCCTTCTCCAAGAAGCGAAAACGGTGTTGGCTGGGGTATGAAATAAAACTTTAATTTCGGCTTAAAAAGTTTGCATATAGTAAAATTAAAACATTTAAAAGGTAATTTTAAACAGGTTATTGCATATTTTCAGTAAAAAATGTTTTAATATGTTTTATTGTCAAAATATTTGTTAAAAAATCCTGCTAATATAAGCTTTCCCATCGCTTAATGGAATTAAGGCGGGACCACGTAATGAAGATTCCTATGGTTCGAATTTAACATACTTCGAAGATTCCGACACTGGATTGCTCGGTTTACATCCCCATTCCACAAACGAGGCTAGGGGTAGTGTCTTGCCAAAAGACACGCATAAATAACCCAGTGGCACCAGTGCGACTCGAATACATGACCTCAGAATGTGCTATCCAATGGGCCACCATGACCACACAACCTTAGTGCTCAAAATGATAGTTAACTCTGGTTAGTTTTTAGCTCTGCTTATGTTTGCAACACCAACACCTTTAAAACTCATATTTTTTTTGTACAAACCAGGTGTGAAATAAAATGGTCATTGAACAAACTGAATTGAATTTTATTTGTTCACAGGGAGATATACCCGTATTTGTAGGTTTCATTCTTTAATTTATTAGCAGTATAAAGTTTCGTTTTTTCACTTTGAAGTTTTTTGGCATTTGTGTTTTAGACCACGCAGCTATATTTTTCGACTTTTCAGTCTTTCGACATCGAACCACACAAATATATGGGCAAATTGAAAGATCAAAACTTGCAGATATCAGTTGACATAAAATATGGATACGGTCCACTTGGGTACTGACGTCTTATTGAATTCAAACACTTTCGGTCAACACCTTCAGTACAAGTACCAAGCTGGTATAAAGCAGATTTATGTTTATAAACCAATAAATTTGTCAAATTCCTGTAGTGATTTACCACATTGTTTACCGCTTTACACACATATATCACCTTGTTGTCAAGCATTCTAAATGCACATTTTTAAACAAAATAAATATAAAGCATTTTTTGTCAAAAATGACAAATATTTGTGATGTCTGTGGATCATGTTCACACTGAATGCATGTTGCTGTTTATACTACTGTCTTTTCTGTAAATGATACATTGTACTGAAGTGAAGTTATCAAATTTCACCTAGCGGTAGTATAAACGCACTTTATATTACGCTAGTTTTTTTTTGTTCACAGATTTTTTTCTAGGAGGAAAGACAAGAAAATAAGCCTACAACTTTACAAGTACTGTATATGCCATTGTGTCTTGTGAATTGAAGTGGGATGGTGTTCATTTCATCATAAAACATAAAATTGATCAGAATACATGACATTCTGACTCGATGCTAATTTGTAAACCTGATCACACGCGGGTCAAAAAAACGGATTCCGATTTTTTGTATTTTGGAAAAAAAACTTTTTGGATTTTAAATTCTTTTATTCTTGCATTAAAATAAAAATTTAATTCAGAGGATTTGAAAACCAAACAAATAAAAAACTGTGGCCTTACTACATGATTTACTGATACATGATATGATTATATCTCTGTGACATTTGGGTTGCAATAAAACACATATATTATAGACTGGTTGACCGATTTTTAAGGAGCGAAAAGAAGATGCAATAACTGGAATGTAATATTATGTAACTGCCAAACTGTCATTAATTTTGTGTAACTGTTATTCACTGTTGCTGTTAGTGGACGTAACAGATTGTTTTTGTTTTCTGCTGTTCTTGTTACAGATTTGTTTGAATTTTTGTTTAAAGTAAACATTGCAATTTATTCTTACAATATATTGAGTGTCTCCTATATATAAGACTCACTCTGTTGAGAACTCATTGAGTTCCATGTTTTGAAGAAAAGGATGTTTTGTGTGTTTGCATTACTTTGTCATTACTTTGTAAGTAATGGGTTTTCTGACTTTCTGATATGGCAAATTTTAAACAAAACACAGTTTTACAATGATTTAGTCAACTGTTTTCAACGGCCTTGTGTGTGCTTTAAAGCTGCAGGCCTCTTGTGGGATTGTTCCCCACTGATGTAGCTGTCCCTTTACAATCTTATATAATTTGTACATTAACTACAACTCTGTCATGTTTATTTTGTTAAATAATATGTTATGTATACCTTTGCAATATGTTATCTTATACAGTTATTTGTACTGAAGAATCTTGTTATATAATTGTTAATTATAAATATCATATTTATATTTTTCTAAAGATCTGATAAATTATTATTTACAATATACTATTGTTCGAATTCTTAAAAGTTAATATTTTCATAAAATAATTTGAGATTTTCAATAGAGATCTAATTTTAAGGTATTGTTTGCAAGCATTCATTTATAAACTATAACCATATATATAATATTTACCAATTATCTGATTATAATAATAACAATTTACAAGAAATCTGTTTATTAAGCACATTAGTGCATCATTAGTTGATCTCATATTTCTTTAAATACTTACTTACACAAGTCATATCACTTAAACTTGTCTTTGTAAATTCCTAGAAACCCTAATTTAAGATGAGTTACTAATATTCTGGTATGGTAGTTAATTATCATGTCGCCAGTTGTCAATCATTTATCCATTTCTACCAGTCAATCCTGAACGATACCTCCGACAAACAACAGCACGTGTATAAAGCACGTGCAACTATGTTATATAAACTATTGTTAATATACTCCCACATCAACAATAGGGCGGAGATATCTAAGTACTGGCGACATGTCAATTATCATATTTCTCACGGATGGCGGGAGGTGTATACAGTACTGGTTCTACCCAGGAAAAGTGGGTAGTCTGCCTCCACCACAAAAAATCAACTGTCATATGGCGTAAAATGACGTAAAACACCATACAAAGAAATAATTATCATATAAAGGGAGATAATATTTTACGAAGCCGATTATGGCAGAATAATGCAGCCATTCATCACACAATGGTTATCATGCTGGCTGATCTGTCAATTGTAACATTTTGGCGGAATCATACATTTTTTGGCTAATTATTGTATACAATATTTTGGCCAATTTTTCAACATATATATTTTGGCCAATTTATCGTATACAATACTTTGGCTGATTTATCATCTGAACTATTTTGGCCGAATTATCAAATCAAATATTTTGGCTGCTGTATAGTTTGGCCAGTTTTTTAAAACAAATTTCGGCCAATTTGTCAACTCATTTAAATTTTTTGGCCAATTTAGCATGTAAAGTATTTTGGCTGATAGATAAATTACAATATTTTGGCCAATTTATCAAATGCAATATTTTGGCTGATTTATAAAATATAATAGTTTAGCTGAGATATCATAAAGATATTTTGGCCAATTTATCATCATATACATTTTGGCCAATTCATCATATTCAGTAGTTTGGCTGATTTATCATAAACAGGTGCACAGTAAATCATTTTGTAATCACTATACATTATATGTTATACACATATCATTGATGTTTATACCTGAGGATATCATTTAAATAAATCTATGCAAAATTTATTTAATAAACGTTTTGTTTTTCATTGGAATTTCCTTGTTATACCCCCACTTTGACAAAGTGAATTGTGGTCTATATATACTGAAAGGAAAAAGAAAGTAGGGAGCGTATTTCCGCTATATATTGTATGTTTAATATGCTACTGCTAATCGAATGGTACAGGGCGACATTAGGCCTGTCCTTTTAGAAAGAAGGTTTAAACAGCACTGAACACACCAATGGTTACCCCTTTAAAGTTTCACTATCGTCAGAATGCGCATTTGGCTCAAGCAGCTAGGTGAGCAAACTTAGGCTTTAAATGTTGCAATCACTTAACATTAAATACAGTACTGAACTGGCTCAATTTTTCAAAGAGGAACTTCAGTATTTATGAATTTCTTGTTACCACGTGTACTGTGATTTAAACATCTACAACATCACAGTTGTGTCCTTTCTCCAACTAACTGCACTTTTTTTTTTACAAAACATCTTGGGATTTCCTTGGAATATATATGGAATTAAGTGTGCAGTATATGTATTATATAGCGGAAATACGCACCCTGCGTTTCTTTTTCCTTTCAGTATAATAATTACTTTGTCCGTAACGTCCCGTAACATATTTTTAATTGTCACGTCCCTTTGCATCCTGTCACATCCGGTCACATCCTGTAACATATTTTCATTACTTGCATTCCTCAAACAGCCTACCTATATATTCAGTTTTGAATGAGTTGTTCCCAAACTTCATCTACACATATCACCTGATGACCTTATGTCCCTCACTGTTGATTGCCTAATTTACAACAGAATTATGGCCCTTTCTTTGACTTAAAATTTAAGCGGGATATTCATCACCTTCAGTGATAGTTCTAGTTTGACTTGCAAACAAATAGTCCAGCAACCTAAACGTCCGGTAGTTGGTTAACGTCCGGTATTTGGTTTCGCGGGGCGAACATACAACTATTGAAAAGATAGTTTTACATTGAGCCCTCCTCGATTTCCTATTTTATTATTTAGATATTTTCACAGATCAACCATATGGTCTGGACTTGGTAGTTGGTACCCTGTACAGTATTGGACAACTGGTACCCCATATTGCATGATTTTAGGTTCAAACTGACATCAGTCTGTAACCTTAACCAAGCTTTAACAAAGCCTTAAATTGTGCAAAGTATATAACCCTTAACCTGCTACATATATATAATGGACTGTTCTTTCTTTGAATTAAGACCATTCCCATTTATGTGACAAAGGGGTGTTTTGGGGGAAATGACAGATCAGCAGCCAGCCATTGTAAACCCTGATCAGCCTGCGAGTTGGGTTTACAATGTACGCAAAGGCTATTATAGTCGTGCTTAGCGGGTTAAGGGTTCAAATATTGAACTCTTCATTATATCTTGAGTATTAAAGGGGGAACATCAGGCTCTTTTCTAGAAGAGAACCTAATACTTTAAAAAAAATCCGATTCATAATATAAATGTCATAAATCAAAACAATGGTGTTATTACCATGTAGTCTAACATTCACCATGGTGTTACTACCATGTAGTCTAAAATTTAAATTCACCATGTATTTTAAATGGAATTGGGCAAACATGCTTAAATAATGAATAACAAACATTCCACATGAAGTTATATAACTCTGAAACTTATTTTGGCACAGTTGTATCCCTTCTTTTAAATGAATGGCAGAAAACTGGGATCATGGTTCCAACAAACAAGAGCCAGCCTAGCTGGGCGTATACGCCCATCGTTTCATTGTTGTAGATCCAATGCTTTCAAAGTTATTAGCCACAATCACTTGTAAAAGGCAAGGTTAAGTTCCAGGTTAAACCTTTTTCAAAGCAAAATTATTCAAAACATAAGAGTCAATAAAGGCGTGTCATTGGATCATGTTGAAGATCTGTGAAGATGTATACACATGTTCATTGTTATAAACCGAATTATACTTTGAAAGTTATTGGCAAAGTTCCAGGGTAAACCTTTATCAAAGGGAACTAATTAAAAAATTGAATCAAAGAGTTCTGGTTTTTGTTTAAGATGTATTCATTTGATCATGCTATGTGTGCAAGGTTTTATTGTTCTACACCTAATTATGTGAACCTTATTATCCACAGTCACTTGTAAAAGGCAATGTTAAGTTCCAGGTTAAACCCTTTTCAAAGTGAAATCATTCAACACGAGTCAGAGAGTTACAGGCCTGTCATTGGATCATGTTG
Organism: Cyrtodaria siliqua; assembly: GCA_037043455.1. Classification (NCBI taxonomy): domain Eukaryota; kingdom Metazoa; phylum Mollusca; class Bivalvia; order Adapedonta; family Hiatellidae; genus Cyrtodaria; species Cyrtodaria siliqua. The sequence continues at coordinate 50,702 of JAWPHD010010644.1, forward strand.
AAGATGTATACACAAAAGTATAAAAGTCAAACAGGAAATACAGCTTTCACAGAAAAATACGGCTTTCACAGAACACGGTAAACCCAAAAACGCGCAAGATCATTGTTATAAACAAAGTTCCAGGTTACATCTTTTACGAAGGGAAATAATTAGAAAATACATGGATCAGAGCGTTGTTGGCCTTTAAACTATTGATTAGTTAAATATTTCTGAAGATGTGTAGTAAGTTAACGGACAGTCGGACGGACGGACGGAATCGACATAATACGGACCTACGGACGTATGGAAAAATTGGAGTGCTTACAACAGAATTTACAGCAACTCTGCAGTTCTGCATTGGCCCATTTTGCATACTTTTGCCTCGATGAAAATGGAGGCTGGACCTGGAATGTTTATTCCTGTTCGCACCATACCTTTTCGTGTTGGTTAATCGTAAAACCCAATTCAACTCAAATCAATGAGTTGGAGTTGGAAACAACGGTTAAATTTACATCCTAATTGTAAGTATCTTATGTTTTACTGGAACAAACTTTTTAAAACCTCGTTTACATGTGAAGAAACACATATTGAGTTTGGAGTAAGTAGGTCAAAGGTCAAAATCAGTGAAACACAAACTTACCTAGAAATGGGTTTTGTCCACTATCTAAAGTTGTTCATGACATGCATTCATGGATTTTAAGTGGAATTCATTTGAGATTAATCAGAATAAATCATTAGGTCCTGTTTAAAGGTCAGAAAATCAACGGTGAAGGTCACTGTAACTAACTTTACATTGACAATGTAGTTGTACATTGTTTCAAGTGTTACATATTCTATGTTCATAGTGCAGATGCCCGCATATTTTAAGATCATTAGAACGAAGGTCAAGGTCACAACGATCAATCTTAACTTGAACATAGATTTGTCTATATATTATGTATTACGTGACCTAAATTAAATGAAACAGGTGTGAGAATAACTCCATTGTGATTGGTCAAATGCCCATTGATTTGAGGGAACGTTAAATTTCAAGATAATCAGCGATATTTAACCTTGAACTTTGAACATGCTTTCTGCATAATACATTTCTGAATAATATATATGTATTTACCTTTGAATATTAGTTCCTGTCAGGCTGCTATCTAGCCTCTTAATTAATTTGCAGGTCAGAGGGTTAAAGGCCAAGGTAACAGGAACGTTAATCTTTATTTTGTAAAAACGATATCCATAATATCCCAATGCTTTCACTCATAAACTGAATTGAATTGAATTGGGTTTTAAGGCGTACCAACACATGAAAGTTTATATGGCGTCTAACAGGAATGAACATGCCAGGCTCATCCTCCATGTACATCGAGATAAAATATGGAGAACGGGCCTAGAACCTTCTCACCCTGAACTGCAGAGTTGCTGCAAATTCTATTGTAGACACTCCATTTACGCTGGAGCCACGTTATATTTTTCTGCCACTGCTCTAGTGATATGAGCGAGATAACTTATTTCCACTAATAAACTGAAGGAGTTTTAACTTACTAACGTACACATCTACCCCTTCTCTTTTTCTAAGATAAACTTTCATGGTCAAAGGTCAATGTCACAGTATGCTGGCTGGTTATACTTGTTTTGCATTTAAAGCAGTACCTCAAAATTCCATCTACAAACTTTGCATTTAAAATGGTTTTAGCACAAATATGAGGAGTTGTATGGCCAATTTGTATGACATTTAGTAAACGTAATCCACATTGTGTTGGTCAGGCGTCTGCTGATATAGTAAGCTCAAAATAAACTTTGAATTGACCTAGATACTTGTTCTGGCACAATATCTAAAGTTACGCGACCTAGACCTGTACCCGATCTGATTACGGTGACGCCACCTATCAGTATTGATGAACACTCATACTATCTGATTTTGAAGCCTTTCAAAAGAATTCAGTAGTGTACTCAAAACTGTTAAATGACCTCTTTATTCACAGCTCTATAATATACCCAGTGTACATGTGACCTACAATCTGATATTTCCATTAGTAATTGAATAGAACATAAACAATACATTTTTTTCAACATGTATTGACTGTGTAAAATATAATTTGAAAAAAGAAAAACACACACCATAAAGTGAAGTATCAAAACAGTACAGTTAAATCTGGAATGACTCATTGAGTTTAAGTGTTAGAGTTATCTTCTCATATACAAATACGGAATATGGATTGTTTGGACTCCACATGTACTGAATATAGATTTCCGGGTCTCTTGATATCAGATGGATTACAAAAATGAAACTAATATAGAAGTTTTGTATTTAAGCATCAGTAAGTACAATATATGAAAATATGGGAGTGTCACGTGGTTAAAAAGGCAGAAAGAGATTGGGTAGATTTATTCAGGTGTTACAGAAAGGCAATATCCACGCAGAGTTATCGTTCCTTGCACTCACATATATCTCTGCTAACTACTAAATTACAAGATTTTGGTAAAACCTGTTAAATTGGAATATGTTTGCCTGAAACTTATTTATTTCTTGTGTAAATATAGTTTTCAGAATATCTGCAAATTAGATGTTGCAAGATTTGAAATAATGCATGAAAACAATTTAGTTTTAATCGGGACTATTTTACTACAAAAATAATACGTACTTAGGTCTCCTCAATCGAAACGCATATGTAAACATTTCAAACCGAAGCTCGATAGCAGAAAATTACTAAAAAAAATGAACTCATAAAAATAAAAATTGAAATTATTTAATATAGGTCTATATTTTATCTTTGCAAATCACGCAAAAGGATTTTATTATAAACATCGTCATATTTTTTTGGAATAATCACGTGACCTAACCGTTCGCCCTACTTCCTTTGACGTTGACAGAGTCAAATGAGGAAAGAGTGTACTATGGGTAGAGATTGTCAGAAAGGCAGCTACGTGCATTGATAAAGAGTAAATGTACGCTATGTTGCATGTGTGGGTGTTATGTGATAAATAGAATAGAAATATTTATTATTTGAGTTTACTAAACTCGTTGGAATAAACTATGATGCTCGGCACAGCCTCGAGTCGTATATATACGTTTATTCAACTCCTTTAATAACTGGCGCTCATGTATGATCACTCTTTTAACTTTGCTATTTTCGCCACTACACCTGTAATAAGGAAAGTGTGATATTTTGTCATATTTATTAAGTACCCATATACATAACGTAGATCGGTTGCCAAGTGAATACGGCCCTGTGTCAAATAACCGCCGACCTCTGCCTTGCGTGGGTTCGAGCCTAATCATTCCTGATGAGAATATGCATTTCGTGCATACCGGATACGGTTTTCTTGCTAGGGCTAGATATTTCCACCTCACCCTAGGGTCGAGATAAAATTCACGCGCGCACCAATATCTGATATCAGGTATGCAGGAAAACATGCAAAACGTTAGTAGCTGGTGGCGTAAACGCACAACATGTCTCTGACATGCAAGAAAATAATCTATCATGGGTATTCGGTTCAGATAGGGAATTCCAACCCTCGGTATAAGTGTTTTAGTCAGAACCCCGGCAGAGCCTCGGTTCCGATAAAAACACTTATTCCTCGGGTTGGAATTCCCTATAGCCGGGGTTCCGACTAAAACACTTATACCGAGGGTTGGAATTCTCTATCTTCATCTGATACCCATGAAAGATTCTTATAATCCGCGTTTTACAGGGTGACGGAAAGCCTGATCTTACACATGGGGAAAGATAAAGTCGCGCGCTGATATCAACAATGATAGTTGCATGAAGTCATTGTGTAAATAAATATGCAAAATGTTAGTAGTTGGCGACGTCAATGCGCAGAATGTAAATGATATGCAGGAAAAAAAATCGAGCCTCGGTTCCGATAAAAAAAACAGTAATACTTCGTGTTGGAATTCCCGATCTTCACCGGATACCCATGACATATTCTTATATTCTTCTCCCTCTGGGTCGCAATCGCAACTATGATCGTATATTCATTTCACTTTGGACCGATAGTTGGCAGATAGGGGAAATTCATGATTATGCATTTTGTTGTAATGACTGTTCATATTAAAACAGGACCAAAGCACAAGTACACTCTAATAAATTTAAGCTCCTTATATAAACATTAAAGGACATACTTATAATTTGCTGTCAAAATAAAGACACACTTTAAACACGTTACAATGGTTAGGAGCACCTGCTATGTATGCATACATTCTTCATGTAGAAGCATGGACAGAAAATTGAAATGCATAATGCATTTTATATTTGATATGTCAATATTTTTAATCTTGGTTTAAATTTAATGAAAACAACGACAATCTTCATTTCTGACATGTGCACGGTTTATAAACTTCGAAGGAAGAAGACGATATTATCAGCCTGATTTATAGATTGGTCGGATCAGCGACATTATGAGCACATACTGGATTTGCGTTTTTTTTAATTAAACATCTCACGATAAGTATGTTCACATTTTTGCACCTAAGCATTCAATGTAGACAATTATGTGTGCATTATGTGCAGAAATATCACAGGTATAAGAAAATGAAACGAAATCGCATTCATCTGTGAATTGTAAATCAAAGTAAGGAATTGTTTCATAAAACTGGGCCCTTTAATAAGTAGTTGCAATACCGGCGCTTTGTGTAGAAGTAAAGCTATATGGGCCTAATGTCCATTGAGTTGTATCAGCTTCACGACATTCTGAGCCTAATCTATCAGGTTTTGTCTGATTCACGATCAATATCATCACGTAATCTTCTAAGCATAAAACGTACCGCAATTCCGTCACTCGCGATATATGGAGCCTAACAATACCGTCACGTATTATCGGATTCACGATATTTGGAGCCTAACAATACCGTCACGTATTATCGGATTCACGATATTTGGAGCCTAACAATACCGTCACGTATTATCGGTTTCACGATATTCTAAGCCTAATATGTACAGCGGTCAGAAGTTAGCATGATATTCGATATTCAAATTGAATATCGAAAAACAAAAAATCGAGATTCGTTATTCATCAATTAAGTTTTGAATATCGAAAAACAAGAAAACTCGAGATTCATTAATCAAGGTTTTATAGAAAAACAAAGAATCGAGATTCGTTACAATTCAACAAATAGGGTTTTGACATCGAAAAACAAACTCGAGATTCGTTGGTCAACAAATGGGTTTTGAATGAATGAATGAATGATGTTTTACGGCACGTCGACACATAAATAGGTCATATTGTGCGCAAAAACTGACGAAAGATGAAGAAATGAAGGATTAATTAAAGTAAATATATAAAGATAAAACTATTTACAAACAAGGGATGATATGGTAGTAATATAAACTACACATGTAAATCAACAAATGCCCGAAAAGGATATATAAAGAAGTAAATATATACAAGAACATATCATAATGATTTATATAGTCTGACTTCCTTCAGGATATCTCAAACAAGACTAAAATCTATAGTATCAAATAACTCGGTCATAGTATTAACATTGTAGTACCTTTGACGCATAGGATCAAAGTCTACCATTCCAACAAGATGAAATGGGTTTTGAATATCGAAAAACAAAAAAATCGAGATTCGTTATTCCACCGTCACGTCATTATGGTTATGACGTGTCACGAGTTTATAGGCGTGATGCATGCTACAATACAGTTTATTAGTGTCACGCTTTTTAGATTTTAGTCTTGTATTAGATTTCCTGAAGGAAGTCAGACTATATAAATCATTATAATATGTTCTTATATGTATTTACTTCTTTATATACCCGTTTCCGGGCATTTGTTGATTTACATATATAGTTTATATTACTAACATATCATCCCTTACTTGTAAATAGTTTTATCTTTATATATTTACATTCATCTTTAATTAATTATTCATTTCTTCATCTTTCATCAGTTTTTGCGCACAATATGACCTATTTATGTGTCGAAGTGCCGTAAAACACCATTAATTAATTAATTCATTCATTCATTAACTGCCTGGTCGACATGTGTTCTTTTCTAACATGGGACATACATCATATAAACCACAGTTTAAGCATAATGTATCGCTATCAACGACGTTCTGTCTATTTTATGATTGTTTTGACAGATTACACCGATTGGTCGTCAGCATCCGTTTAAGTGTTTCATCTCTTAAAGGGACGCCTGACACTACTGACGTAGTTATCTGCCATTATTGGGACACACGGCAATCTTGAAGTTTTTATCAAGCATCAATATTGGCTTCTTTATTTATTTATAAAGGAACATTTTGGCTTTAAACCTGTTTGCATATCATTAAATACAATTTTAAGTTTTCACTTTTCTAAGCTATTTTACCAAATGCTGAAATATATTATTGGTGCAATATTATCAAATATCAGTGATAAACAATTTGGTTTACACTGTTCTTATAATTATTATTAATGATTGAACGTATGCATGTTATGTAGAAAAACTAACGGGACACCGCGAGTGTTTGAAAAATCAAAATTGCCAAGTGTCCCTTTAATATTACGGTACATTGATTTATATCCAGTCAATCCCATTTTTACATCAATTTTGAATTAAAAAGATAAATACTAAAAGAAGCCTCGGACAAATTTAAATTAAGAGTATTTTCATTGTTTTGTCAACATAAGTTTTCAATAAATAATTTATGTGTTATACTCAATAATTGGTAATATATCAACACGATTTGTTTTCAACTATTTAAACTAGTATCAATAATTTACAAATATGCACATTGTGAAGAGAAACTTAAGCATTACGACGATAATTTAAAACGATATCAAGATTGCCGTGTGTACCTTTAAGATGAATAGGCGTTACTCGATTGTGCACCGTGCAATTTATTTTTAATTTAACGTTACTGAAAACGCCCTCGACGCAAACTAATGATATGTACTTATTATATATGTATTACAATCGAGCTGGTTTTATATCGTATAACAATAATTATAATTTATGCAAAGCGAGCATTAACGATCAGTACAGTCATGGTCGGCGATGCCTCGTTATTAGGCATTGTTATATACTGAACCTAATAATTTAAGCATCTGTGTACAAAGCGTGTCAACTCTATAGACGAGATGCGAAGCCGTGTATGTTCGGGTCAATGTTAAAGTGACATAGATATGACAATTACTAATGCAACAGTCATTTGTTAAAACAGTATGTGAAATAAAAAAAAGCAAATATGTTGGAAACATACTTTTATAGGTTATCAAAAATCGTTCTCATTTCAATGAAAAGGGTGACGAATTTCCAAGTCGATAGGTCATTTTAAGGTTAATCCATGTTGCAGAAGCGAAGAATAATGTATATATGACCCAACGGCTGAGTGAAATATACGCACGGAACAGTCAAAGGTAATTTTTTTAAAAATTAATCCGCAAACTAAAATGAATGTTTAATGAGATTCTGGCCTTGCTTATTATATTTACATATACTATGACACTATCTGTTCTTCTCTCTATCCCTCTTTCCATTATCAAATGAATGCCTGTGGAATGTAATTTTAAAATAACACAATTTGAAACGCTTTTGAGAATAACAATGTTTTGTGAACACATTTAGCGTTTTATAAACAATGACACAATGGGCAATTCTAGTCAATGCCAAAAAAATAAATTTGTTCAAAGTAATACGTCTGTAATAAATAAAATTACGTTATTTATTTATTTATTTATCATTATTATTATTTTTATTTCTTGAAAATCACATCCTTATTTCTAGCATTTGTAATTGCTTCAAACAATTATATCAATGCTCATAATTATGTTTGATCTATGTCTCTAAAAGGTCGTGCTAAACTGATTTTGATCAGTATATGTTTTATAATATGTACTATGTACCCGGCAGTAACCAAAGTATAGGCGAGTTCGTATGCATTAAGCGTTATGTACAAAAAACAACAAGAGCCCCAAAAGGGGCTGTGTACGCTCTACTTGCTAAAATGGGTCTTATATCTAGGGTTGTCGTCGTACAATTCCAATCGGTACTTCTTTAAACTAGAAGGCCACGGCCTACATTATAAAGGTCCAGATTTTTGATTTGACCAACACCACTGTCAATTCCAAAATATACTAAATTAATGTCATTAACAGTGGAGGATGCATGTCGTAGCGGAGACCGGACGTGACATATATTTCGTCGAAAATGGGTCACAACGACCCGAAATTTGCACATGAAGTTAGATGCATAAACGGAACATTCTGATGAAGGTTGATGAACATCCTGCCAGAAAGAAGTAAGATACGCATGTCGTAGTGAAGACCGGACGTGAGAAGTAAGATACGCATGTCGTAGTGAAGACCGGACGTGAGAAGTAAGATACGCATGTCGTAGTGAAGACCGGACGTGAGAAGTAAGATACGCATGTCGTAGTGAAGACCGGACGTGAGAAGTAAGATACGAATGTCGTAGTGAAGACCGGACGTGAGAAGTAAGATACGCATGTCGTAGTGAAGACCGGACGTGAGAAGTAAGATACGCATGTCGTAGTGAAGACCGGACGTGAGAAGTAAGATACGAATGTCGTAGTGAAGACCGGACGTGAGAAGTAAGATACGCATGTCGTAGTGAAGACCGGACGTGAGAAGTAAGATACGCATGTCGGAGTGAAGACCGGACGTGAGAAGTAAGATACGCATGTCGGAGTGAAGACCGGACGTGAGAAGTAAGATACGCATGTCGGAGTGAAGACCGGACGTGAGAAGTAAGATACGCATGTCGGAGTGAAGACCGGACGTGACATATATTTCGTCCAAAGTAGGTCAAAGCAACCCAAAATTGTGCACGTGATGTTGGATCCATATAATGAACATTTTGGTGGAGTTTGGTGACGGATGAACAGACTAACAGACGGACGAACTGACACACATACACCTGGACGACATTTTGATCGCTAAGTCGAGACCCGTAAACGGGTCCAGCAAAAATTGCGATACCTTACTTATAACAAACGTTACTAAGTAGAAAATATTTTTTCTATTTTTAGTAACAGCGACCTTAGCCGTGAACCCAGTGGCACCAAATGCAATCCCAACCGTTCTTTCCATATAAGCTACCAATCCAGCAAGTTTCGCCGCAGTAGCTCGATCCTAATAAAAGTGGCCCCAAACGCAATCCCAACCATCCTTTCCATAAAAGCTACATACCCTCCAAGTTCCATTGCATTACCACACTCATAACAAAAGTTATTGAGCGGAAACCATTTTTAGTAACCGCGACCTTGACCCAGTGGCCTCAAATGCAATACCAACCTTCCTTTCCATATAAGCTACAAGCTACCCTGCAAGCAAGTTTCATCGCAATACCTCATTCCTAATGTAAGTTATTGAGCGGAAACGATGAGCTAGACCCAAGTTCGCAATATAGCATATCGCATATTTAAAAAAATCAAGGGCCATAACTTTGGTGTCCGATCTGACTGGTTTTCGAACTTGTATGAGCTTTCATTGATATCAACAATCTGGTAAATTTTGAAACAAATCGGATGAAAAGGCCCTATCGTATTAACGAGGCCAAATTATAGCATATTTCAGAAAATCAAGGGCATAACTCCGGTGTAAATGGTCCGATCTGGCTGGTTTTCGAACTCGTCCGATCTTTCTTTGAGATCAACAATCTGGTAAAGTTTGAAAACGATCGGATGAAAAAATGCAAAAGATTCTTGCTCGAATGTTTGTGTAAGGTTGAGCTCGCAACACTACATTACGTAAAGTTCTAATCCATAGGCAATTTTTTATTGAGACTGGGGGCGTTATCACAAATAGATACTCACCTAGATCTTTCATCTGAAATATGCATATGCGTTAAATTAAGCAGCATGTTACCGAATGTTACTTTCGGTTCAACTATTTTTGGTCTAGAAAACTCGACCACTCGCTGGTTTGTGTTAATAAATTAAGTATTAACATAATTTGCTCATTCAAATCTACAGCCTGAAGAGGCCTTTATCAGGAACACTATAAAAGTCAAACTCCCCGCAGTGGTTATCTCCCCTTTCTGTTACAGTAATGATGATCGATGTTATTGTCAATTGCCGGTTGGTTACGGCAAGAGTTTGCTGTACCAAGCATTACCTAGTGTATCGCCATTTTTGTAATCACATGGCCTCGGCTATCGTCACCTGATTTATGTGGTGGCAGGGATTATTGGCGATGATTGGCTACACTATCACTGCGCGGAGGTTGTATACAAGTCGAACAGGAAATGGAGCCTTCAAAGAACAAAGTCAACCATAAGCATTAAAATATAAATAAAACAATTGCAAGTCAACGCAAAAGCGACGTATGCAACAACACAAACATTAACGCGTTGGCAGTATGGGTGCCGTCTCGGAACGGTCAGTGTCAGTTAGAGTTCTTGGGTGCACCAGACCTCACTTTTATCATATTGTCATCTCAATAAAACGGGACAGTTTTTGAATTTGGGTTTTTGGCTTAAAACAAAAATGTTATTTCAAGCCATAACTAGACCGTTAAAAAGGCCGTCTGGCGCACCAGACCTAACTCTTACCATATTGTCATTCTAATAAAACTGTCCCAGTTTTTGAATTTAGCATTAACACAAATGTTATTTCGAGCCGCCGCAGAGAGACAGGGGTAGGTTACATAGTAATTCGGAAACCTTCTCTTCTCTTACAATCGACTATGTGCATATGTTTTTTAATGTGCTCGGATGATTGACTGATTTATTTTATACTTCCCAGTGAAATAGTGGATTAAACCTTATATTCTCATTGTTTATATTTTCACAGTGAGAATATAAGACACACACAGTGAGAATATAATTGTGGTGAATTTATATTCTCACTGCCGGAAAAAATGGAACTACTTTTTTCTACATTTGCTTATAACAGTCATAATTCGTGTCAAAGTTTAGAACTATATTCTATGCGCACTAATACTATGTAAATCTCCTCACGCGCTGGCGTTACTATATTTATCCGCGAATACGTTAATGGGGAACTGTTTCTTCTCCTGCACTTCACAGCGTGCACGTCGCAGAGAGGGCACTGGTGACACTCATGGTGTTTGTATGGGGGTACGCCTTGCCAGCCCTATACAACATTACTGGTGGGGTAAATCACTATATTCGCGTATAGTGACTAACACACTGGTACTTCTGAACTGGTTTGTCTCGGTTCAGGAGCCTGAGTGTTACTTGACTGATAGTGAAGAAGTCCCCTGCGCCCCCGTCAAGGCAGCCATCATCTGATCAGATAGCAGTGAACTCGCTTGGAAGCTGGAAGACAGAAGTCCGCGGGCCGGAGCCGAGATCCACCAACACAGAGTAGATGTATCAATGTAACAGTAACTAGTCAGTAATAGTTAGGGATCGACGCCGAGGCCTACATTCGACCGTAGCCAACCAACTGAAGAGGGGGTACCATCCACACAGCTATCCAGATGATGTTTGCAGCGCAGGGGCCATATGTCGGAACGAAACGTATTTTCCGTTTGAAACAGTTTGGTAGTGTTGCATGATAAAACGTATATACAGTCCAGCATTTTATGCCAGATTTTTGAGTTTTCTCCAGTTTTCAAGAATCTGATTTACACACTACTGTAAATAAGGCGTTAAATTATAATAACAACTTTCACAGCTAGGGGTCATTATAAATGAGGGGCTAGCTCTGACAAGCATAAGATTGCACAGAGATTACACACATGGGTCAGTTATTAACAAAGTTTTGCTTTACAGTTTTATTACGGTTTGTTCACTTTTATTCTAGGAAAGTTAACATGCATGTGCAATGTTATCTAAACTATTACTAATGTATCTTTATATTGTTTAATTGAAGTTTAAAAGAAATACAAATATACATGTACACAGCATAGGAACTGTGCATATACCTGGTGATTATTATGCAAGTGAACTGTGCAATTCTCAAAATTGAGAGCCATAATGTTGTAAAACATAGTGTATCATATACAGACATATACCCCTTTCATTTGAAATGAGAGGGACAAAAACTAATAGAAATATAGGTAGGCTAGTTTGTTCTGTAATATTACTATATAGAATATTTGATACATCAGCAGTAATAGAGTATGCACTCATTGAGTTAAGGTTGATTTAAAAATCGAGATGGCCGTACTTTTTACTTCACTATTTTACCATACTCTAACTTCCAATAACTGGTAAATAGAGTGCAACAGTCATTCAGACAGGTGCTATTTTCGGTTAAATGATTTTCAACTGTGGAAATACAAAGGGAATGTCAGAGACCATGCTACAGTTACAGTTATTATATATGATTCGCAACTGTATGTGTAACAAAGGGAATGTCAGAGACCATGCTACAATTCCAGTTATTATATATAATTCGAAACTGTACGTGTAACAAATTAGGGAATGTCAGATGCCATGCTACAATTCCAATTATTATAATATATGATTCGCAACTGTACGCATAACAAAGGAAATGTCAGAGACCATGCTACACTTTCAGTTATTATGTATGATTCGCAATTGTACGCATAACAAAGGGAATGTCAGAGACCATTCTACAATTCCAGTTATTATATATGATTCGCCACTGTACGCATAACAAAGGCAATGTCCGAGACCATTCTACAATTCCAATTTTTATATATGATTCGCAACTGTACGCATAACAAAGGGAATGTCAGAGACTATGCTACAATTCCAATTATTATATATGATTCGCAACTGTACGCATAACAAAAGGAATGTCAGAGACCATGCTACAATTCCAATTATTATATATCATTCGCAACTGTACGCATAACAAAGGGAATGTCAGAGACCATTCTACAATTCCAATTATTATATATCATTCGCAACTGTACGCATAACAAATGGAATGTCAAGGACCATGCAAAAATTTTTTTTTTATCGAATTGGTATTTGAAGGCGTACCAACACATGAAAGTTATATGGCGCCAACAGGAATGAACATGCCAGGCTCATCCTCCGTGTACATCAAGATAAAATATGGAGAATGGGCCTATAACCTTTTCACCTGCAGAACTGCAGAGTTGCTGCAAATTCTATTGTAGACACTCCATTTACGCTGGAGCCACGTTTATTGTTTTTCTGCCACTGCTCTAGTGATTTGAGCGAGATGGCACCTAAAACAATGCATGGGTCATGATGAAGACCTTTAATGAGCATGAACCTTTAAATGATAAAATGAACATGAATTTGGGGGATGGGGGTGGGTTCTACCCCTATGCCCACCCCTCCAACGGGATCTGCAGTGGCCTATTATTTGCCGCGGAACCAAACGGGGCCCCAGAACCACACGGGGCAAAAATAATTGATTGGATAGAATTATATTATTTTTAGTAGATATTTCAATAATTTTTCAATAATAATCGAATAATTTATATATATTATAAACCTGTTTTAAAAAGCATTTCAAACCAATGGGTTAGTGTTACCACCTATCCGTATGAGTGATATCAGTGATTTCACCGATTAGTATATATCCTAATCACCCATTCATTTTGAAAGAACGACTCTGATGGGTGATATAATGACTTACTTGGTGATATCGCTAAACTTAAAGAAACTAACACCCCAAATAAGCCAAAACTACACTTTAAAACCAATTATCAAAACTCTACCCCGGTGTTCAGGTCATATAATAATGACTAGGTGCCGATTAAAGTATAGGTTGTATTACAGGTTCTTAAAACACCTGTGATTGAAATGAAATATGAGTTGGTAACTCGTACCTTTTTCTTTAACTGTTAAGTTCTATATACCGTCTTTTTATTTAAATGGATTCCATATGTGTAAAAATAGTATACAGCCATCAAGTTAGTAGTATTTAATGTTTTTTAGATAATTTTTACATTTTAGACAGACATTTAGGCCTTAAGAGTGAAAAAGCTATAGCGGCTAAACCAATAAATCTCTCCATGGTCTGTTTCAAAATACTGAAACTATACTTGATTTTAGTGTATCAACAAATAATTTCATTATCCAATTATTTAATTAGGTTCATTATAATGAAATACTAGTGCAAAATTTATAAACGTTTGAAAAAGTACGTTATTTGTTTACATAATCGCTCAGGTATACGCGAAAAAGGTGTACATTACCACTGTAGGAAATGTCCTTAAAGTCAAGATGATATCCTCGTCCATTTCTACTGGCAGAGGTCACAGGTCATGGTCACAATGACCTTATTTTGGTACGCGACACACCGTTATCACAAGATGTATTCACATAGCAAGTTTGGTATCTTTAAGTGTTATAGTATTGAAAATACGGTCCGCACAAGCATTTTCTATGACAGTGGTCACATGTCAAGGTCAAGGTCACAGTGACCTTATTTTGGTACGCGACACACCGCTATCCCAATATGTATCAACATACCAAGTTTGGTATCTCTAAGTGTTATAGTATTGAAAACACGCTCCAGACAATCATTTTCAACAGTCCGTAAATTGCAATAATATAAAAATATATTGCAAGATATCATAACGTTACTTCATCAACTCAGTTCGTCACAAGATAAAACGTTCTTTCACTCTTTTTAATTCAACTTGGAACTTTCACGGCAGTGTAGCAAGATCATCACTTCTGGGATTGCATTTGGATTTCCTAAAATAAAATGTATTAATGGAATTATAAGTATAAACATGTTGAAATATGTGAGTATAGTTAGATTGTTTCTTACTCATTTCAAGATGCATTAACATGACATTAGGTTTCAATGACCTTGCTACTAGTTGTTATGATCATAACCTAACTAACTGTGATAGAATAACATTGGTATATTTATATGTTTGTGCTATTATTATTTTAAAACCTGCTAAAACAATGCTCTATCACTGATGTAAGAAATGGAAAATGAAATTACGTTTTAATACCTTTTCTGTAACAGAACATAATGTAACAGTATTATGTATTTAATACTACAAGCTATGCTTTGTATATACAAAATGAATAAACACCGACATAATTGTTTCCTGATAATCACACTGCCAAGAAGTAAGTCTCAGTTAAAATACAGACATTTTATTTTTTTGCATGATTTTCAACATGAGCAAAAACAAACCGGATAATGTTTTTGACACTAAAGACAGGTTTTCCATTAACTTCATGGACATGTTTGTCTTTTCCTTTTAGCCACTTGAATATATTGCTGGTTTTAATTTTAGCCTCTGTTGGAAGTCTATTGCTGTTTAAATATTCTTTTAGATCACTAAATGTTATCCATTCTCCGGAATCATCATAGTTAATTTTTAACTCCTTTAAAGCATGAATTAGGAACGCCATTTTGCAACCAGAACAATCTGTAACTAAAATCAAAATCAAAACATTATTTTAAACTTTCCGTAGTTCCTCTCAGCCACTTTTTACCCATTATTTTAAAGTTGATTTGTTCATTGCAAATCAAAATTAATGAAAACTTATGGAAAACTGATTTTATGTTATAATTCTAGAAGTGTATTCTACAAACAGACATTTGGATTTGCCATATATAATAATCATACACATGTAATCTCATATGAGAATCGTGATTCTTCTAAAAAAAGGAGCCACATATAATAATCATACACATGTAATCCCATATGAGATTCGTGATTCTTCTATAAAAGGAGCCACATATAATAATCATACACATGTAAATGTAATCTCATATGAGAATCATGATTCTTCTATAAAAGGAGCCACATATAATTATCATATAAAATGTTCCATATGATATTTATGTAATACATGTTGGACTTTCGTATATTTTTTTTAATACAAATAAACCCACAAACTTTTCGTTTTTAAAAATACACATTTTTATATAATTTTCATGATTTTTTTTCGTGTATTTTTTGTGATTCTTATATGATACTCATATGATTCATATACAAAGATGTTCCTGTTATATAATTATCATATAATATGTATCATTCGAAAATTATGTAAGAATCATGTGGCAAAATTGGTAGTGTATTACAACTAACATGTATTGCAAATATAAATCATACAATTATAATTACAGTTGAAGCTAAGATTTTCTGAGTTTAAATTAAGATACTTATGAATTAAATAGAAAATGTAATAATTATGATTTACTTACTCTTAGTGTTCACATCTTGCCGAATTATTAGTTTCCTAATGAACAAACCAACTTGAGAATGTTCATAAGACAAAATTCCAATAGACTGAAAGCAAACTGCAAACATATGGTGAGCATTAGGTAATTAGATAGGGTTTCTGGAGACGGTGGTCAGCCCAGCAGGTAGTGAGATTTATGGCCATTTAACATCTCATTTACAGTTACTAATGATTACTGTAGCTGATAAGCCTAGCATCCAGAAGATGCTAGTTTTGGACTTGTTTGTAGGACTGAGAATACTAAACACAGAATGCCTTGCCATGTTTTTCACATATTTGTCTTTCCCCTTTAACCAAGCGAATATGTTAAAATTACACAATCAGTGTACAAATGAACCTCTGTAACCTATTACCCTTTGTAAATACTGTACATAGCATTTAGATTAAGGATATCAGTTTCCTCAAGTGGTGGTCAGAGCAGCAGGGGTGATGATTTGTGGCTGATAAGCCAGAGCATAGATTTCAGCCAAATTTTGGGATAAAATGTTAGACTTAAATAGAATATTTGTTGGTTTGTCGAGAATATAGGATTTATAAAGCACTCGTGAACATATACGTTTTCTCACTTCTCGATGAAAATAAATCCTATATTCACTCCAAACCAACAAATATCCTCTATATACGAAACCGTCCGGTTTACGTCCCTATCCGATGGACGAGGATAGGGGATGTGTTTGACATAAGAACACACCGAGTTAATCCAGCGGCACCTGTGAGGCTCCAACATAAGATGTGTGGTTGTCATTCACTAACACAGACCTACATACGTACAGGGTATTTATGTCCATGATAGAAAATACGGTTATCTTTTTTTTCCCTAACGTTAGTCTATGCTTTTGTGTATGATTGAATTGCCTTTTTGTATCGCATTGTATTTTGCCCTCGTAGGCTGTATAGCTTATTAAAGGGACACATGGCAATCTTGAGTTTTATTCAAACATTAAATTTTGCTCCTCAATTTAGTTATCCTGGTTCATTTTAACTTTAAAACTGCTTGCATATGATTAAATAAAAAAATGAGATTTCAATTTTCTTCAACATTTCACCAAATTTTTAAACATATTATTGATGCACTATTATAAAAAAAATAGTAATATGTAAAAATAATTTACTTTGAACTATTCCAACAATTACTATTAATGATTGAACAAATGCAAGTGAAGAGAAAAACTAACAGGACGCCGTGAATTTTTAAAAAATCAAGATTGCCGTGTGTCCCTTTAAATGTAAGTTCTTTTTGTTTTATTAGGATGTTTTAACATAATAGGCAGTGGGTAAACGGCATTGTATTCAGTTGGATAAAGGCCAAACTAGTTTAGGAAGTAAACAAATCAAAACCCGGTGCAAGCCGAAAAATTGTTTTCTTTTGTAATTTAAGCATTTCATATAAAGTTAATTCAGAAAAATATTAGTGCAATCAAGCAATTTTGCATTTCAATATTTTTTCATCGTTGATGAGACGTTGACATATGTGTATGTGTATGCAAGGAACGACAACTCTGGATAGAGATTGATATAGTCCTTTAAAGTTAACTCCTTTCTCCGCCGTAAAGGTAATACGGGTCCTCCAGTACTTTCTAAGATTAGTCCTCTCAAAATGAACAACATTAATTTCCAAGACCAAGAAAGGGTAATCTCAGAAAATACTGGATGAACCGAATAACATTTTGCGGCGGAGGAAAGTGTTTACGTTTTAGGGGTTTGTGCGCTTTAGCAAAACAATTTCGTTTAAAACGTTATGAAGCAAAACCGTACTTCAATCGAGCGATTTGTTGACACTTTCTTTTGCCGTAAACTCGCAAAAGTCACGTGTTTGTTTGTCACCCAGATATTAGTTGAAAGCATCTACAGTCAGCCACTAGTGGGTTTGTAGTATCATGTATGACTAATTCATGAATATGTAAATAACTTTTAGTATAAATAATAAACAAAAACTCCAGTTACATATCGTATAGTTTTCTCAAAAAGCCTAGGTTTGTATTCTTCGTATTCGGTTGACAATCGAGAGGGATTCGGCATGCCAGTAGAGCACAGACGTAATAACAATGCACTACTATATCTGTGGGTGGGGGCTCTGTATCCATAGATCACAGGTTCGAGCCTCAACACCACTGGGTTTCTTCGGAGTTTTCAAAGGCATGATACAATTAAAGTTTTCCTTAGCCTCGTCCGTAGGATGGGTGTAGAAAACTGGGCGGTCCCGTTATTGAAGTTTATACATACATGAACCCTAGGATTATATAATGCATCCTTTCCATCAAAGGCGGCTATGAATAATCGAAGGTAATGTGTTGGTGAGTCGGACCACAGGTGACCACAGGTGACCACAGGTGGCAGTATCTATTTTGGGAACGACACACACACTCACAAAGAAAAAAAAATCATAAAAAAGTCACAGTTTTCTTACTTTAAATTTCGGTCAAATGAGACAAGCAGGGTCACAGCATGGTAAGTGGACATTATGAAACATCGCGAACATTATTTGTGATGCCAAAGTGGAAAATGCGTCATTGTTTGAAATGTTATATAAATATATTTAATAATACGTACTGAAAGGTGATCACTTGGAAGCAACGAACACAAACTAGAGGTCAGATACCACTATTGATTAGGGGCTTCTGATTGGTTGAAAAAATGTTTAGGGGTCTATTAGGACATATAGTCAGATTGTAAGGTTGATTCTGATTGGATTAAGTTATCCAAATCATAACAAATTTCCATAAAACATCAAACAATTATATTTCAAAAATAAAACACGTTCATTTAGGATATTTTGACTTAAATTTGCATTTTTATGAATACAATTGTATTGAGGGTATATTTGAAAAAAGTAAAATTTCTCTACTGTCATTCCGGGGGTGCCCATCTTCAGTGAAGTATTAGAGGCTGCCAATTTGCTGGTCAATTTTGAGTGTCTCTAAGATAGTTCTTAAAAAAATAAGTTAGTTTTTTTCATCCGTTCAGATATAGGAATAGGGGTTGTATGCCAAAAGGCAACAATGGAGGCCTATCGGAAATGAAAAAGTGGTATCTGACCAAGAGATAAAAATAAACAGACTCGTTGTTTTAGAATCTGTTCACGGGAGATAATATAAGATGGAACACTTCTAACGCCCCAAGCACCGGCTTAAGTGATATTCTACTTTAAAGCCACATATCCCAAAGGACCAGTAAGTAATGCCACTACTAGGAATACCACTATGAAGTGGATCCCTTGGAAGCAACAAACACAAATAAGGGAGAAACGTAGCAGACTCGGCTCTACTGAGTCGCGTTGTCAGTTTATTTTCACTCTATGTTTAAAATGCATTGACTATTAAAATCTGAATAAAATATTATAACACAATTATGCAGAAGTTAGATCACGCGCGCAGACTATCTCTCGTACCTAGATCATTTATTAATATTTTTATGTAAATCGACCTCTCAAAAAGTAATTTACCACCGGGGTGCTTTCCCAGTAGGTGCATAAATAAACCTATTAAAAGTGGGTTTTAAAAAAGCAGGATCTTTAAATCTAGATCAGGCCTTATCACATGGCGTTTATAATATATAAGTTACAGCCGCACTAAATAGCTGCTCAGTGTTACGAAAAAAAAAGTCCCAAAATAATTTTGTTTTTTTAATAAAATCTATATAAAGTGCTGCGTTATCTTTATTCGACCACATGTTACGCATGAAATTAGTTATATGTCAATAGTCATTGTAGGAGGAATAGTTTTGGTTCAGTACACTTGTTAAAAACGCAGATGACGTTCAAAAATGTGTTAAATAAAAACAAATGCAGTAAAAAAAGTAATAACATCAACAGTAGCAGCAGGCAGCAGCAGAAGCAACAACAGCAGCAGCAGCAGCAACACTAGCAGCAACTTTTTCACCACCCTGTCACTTCACACTCCATGATCATTCCGAAGGTTGCCATAGTCACGCCACATGAGCAAAAGTCGCGAACCAGTCCGTAGGTAGTCGGTGTCATATCAAGCCCCAGGAGCAGTCCGTTTGAAGCCCTAGTCACGTCCTATGAGCATTCCGTAGGTAGCACTAGTCACGTCCCATGAGGAGTTCGTAGGAAACCCTAGTCACGTCTCATGAGCAGTCCGTAGGAAGCCATAGTTACGCACCATCAGCAGTCCGTATGCAGTCCTAGTCACGCCCCATAAGCAGTTCGTAGGTAGCCCTTGTCACGCCACATGAGCAGTCCGTAGTCTTAGTCACGCCACTTGAGCAGTGCGTAGGTAGCCCTAGGTACACATCTTGATCAGTCCAAAGGAAGCCAAAGGAAGCCATAGTCACGATCCATGAAGAGTCCGTAGGTAGGAAGTCCTAGTCACGCCCCCTGAGCAGCCTTAGGTAGCCCTAGTCATACCCCATGAGTAGTCTGTATGTAGCACTAGTCACGCCCACTGAGAAGTCCGTAGGTAGCCACAGTCACGTCCTATGAGCAGTCCGTATGTAGCCATTCGCCATGAGCAGTTCGTAGGAAGCCCTATTCACGCATCATGAGCAGTCCGTAGGAAGCCATAGTCACGCACCATCAGCAGTCCGTATGCAGTCCTAGTCACGCCCCATTAGCAGTTCGTAGGAAGCCCTAGTCACGTCTCATAAGCAGTTCGTAGGATGTCCTAGTCACGCACCATCATCAGTCCGTATGTAGTCATAGTCACGCCCCATGAGCAGTACGTAGGTAGCCCTAGTCACGCCACATGAGCTGTGCGTAGGTAGCCCTTGTCACGCCCCATGAGCAGTCAGTAGTCTTAGTCACGCCAGTTGAACAGTGCGTAGGTAGCCCTAGGTACGCCTCATGAGCAGTACAAAGGAAGCCATAGTCACGATCCATGAAGAGTCCGTAAAAAGCGTTAGTCACGCCCCGTGAGCATTCCGTAGATAGCACTAGTTACGCCCCATGAACAGGTAGGAAGTACTAGTCACGCCCCCTGAGCAGCATTAGGTAGCCCTAGTCATACCCCATGAGAAGTCCGTATGTAGCACTAGTCACGCCCAGTGAGAAGTCCGTAGGTAGCCACAGTCACGTCCTATGAGCAGTCCGTATGTAGCCCTATGTACTCGCCTTGAGCAGTTTGTAGGAAGCCCTAGTCACGCCTCATGAGCAGTCCATAGGTAGCCACAGTCACGTCCCATGAGCAGTCCGTAGGTAGCCCTATTCACACGCACCATCAGAAGTCCCTATATAGACCTAGTCACGCCCCATGAGCAGTGCGTAGGTAGCCCTAGTCACTTCCCATGAGCAGACCTAAGGTAGTCATAGTCACGCCCCATGAGCAGTCCTTAGGTAGCCCTAGTCACGATTATTGAATAGTCCGTATAAACCGCTAGTCACGCCCCATGAACGGTCGTTTTTAGCCTAAGTCACGCCCCATGAGCAGTCATAGGTAGCCTTAGTCACGCCCATGAACAATCCGTAGATAGCCATAGTCACGCCCCATCGGCAGTCCGTAGGTAGCCCTAGTCACGCTCATTGAAGAGTCCGTATAAAGCCCTAGTCACGCCCCATGAGCAGTCGTTGGTAGCCTTAGTCACGCCCCATGAGCAGTCATAGGTAGTCCTAGTCACGCCCATGAACAATCCGTAGATAGCCCTAGTCCCGCTACATGGGCAGTCCGTAGGCAGCCATAGTCATTCCCCATGAACCGTATGCGCAGTCCGTAGGTACATGTAGTCTGTCGAAGCCACGTCACATGACCAGTCTGACCCGTCTCCTGATGCACACCCAATTGGCAGTCCGTACCTGTGTAGGTACTCGTACATTTAGTGGACACCACATGAGAAATAAGCAATGTACCTTGAGCTGTTCGTAGTTAGCCGTAGTTATCTCCCATGAACAGACTGGCACCAATAACGTATCTGTGTTATTTTCTAAACAACAAACATTGAATTAAAAGGTGAAAACATAAAACTGGAAATAAGTTGATGATGAAAGGGACCTTTACAATGCTGAATCATATATTTAAAAAGTAAAAACAAATTAAAACAACCTTGAAAACAGCAACAATCAGAAACATGATCATTTATAGTGCTAAAACAATAACTACTTCAGACGAAACACAAATGATAGAATCAGAAATCATTAAATTCTTCTTTGAACTGCCTTCAGGTTCGCTAAAAATGTAATTAGTAATATTGCGCAGCCCGTAAACTCATTATGAAATCTTGTGTTTAAATCATGTCAGTTCGTAAGCAGCCTGGAGGAGAAACAGCACTTTGTCGAGGAAAATGTGTAAACTCTATGTGTGGGGAAATAATGCACTGAAGCTGATCAACATGTTAATTAAGATAGAGCAGCTAGATGATACAGATGAATGTGGGGTCAATCTTCTCTTGCTATCGAGGTATGAAACCACTAATTATTTTCCCCATAGACACCAATGTTAAAGTGTCACATATCAATGATTTGCTGCAAATTCAACTCAAGTATGGATAATGCAGCAGTGTAATGTTCATATAGAAAACTAATTTTTCACTTGGAAAATCACCAGAAAAGGTGAGATCACAAGACATGTAAGAAAGTTCTTGCTTGTTTGCTAAACAGGTCAAAGGTACAGCTGTTTTCATTGATTGACTATTTTCATTGTTCACAAAGTGTAAGCATAGAGTCGAAATTTCGAAAATGTTCATCAGTGATCCAGTAAAACCTATTAATACGCTTCTGATACATACAGCCACAAAATCGAATTGAAATGGACTGTTTTCCCCTACTTATAATGCCCATTTCCATCAAAAAAGGAGGAATTACTTTTTATTATAGGAACTACATTCGACTACACCTCGGAGGTTTTACACCTAGGAGGTTTACATGTAATTAGTGGTGGTAAACCTATAATTAATAGTGGAATGTAACATTATGTGGTTTTCATAACGTATGTTCACATTATACCAAAAAGGAAAAGCAAATATGCAACCCTGCAGCCAGTATCTGTTAAACAATGTAATGGGACGCGACGGGACACGACGCGACGTAAATTAATGGAGTGTAACCTTATGAGGTCTTACAATTTGTAGTGTGTAACTTTATGAGGTTTTCATTATGCATTTTCACGTCATAAAAACAGAAAAAGAAAATATGAAACCATAATCTGTTAAATAACAGGACAAATCATTAAAAACTTAATGAAACCGGATGTAACAATTAGTGGAGTGTAACTTTATGAAGTCCGTATAATTAGTGGAATGTAACCTTATAGATTGTCACGTCATACCAAACAAAGCAAATATGCAACCATGTAACTATTATCTGTTAAATAATAAAAGGGGACGCGACGGACAAAGTGAGTACTATATAGTCCCCACTACATCAAAATGAGCGATGACATGTCGATACGTATCAAGGAACTGCTGCACTGTGTGTGTGTGTGTGTAGTTCTGAGGTTTAACGTCCCTCCACCAACAAACACGACAAGGTAGCCCTGCCGCGATGGGCACAATAGAGTCTGGACGGTTGTATAGTTGATGTGTGTTGGTTGATCTGGTGCTGCTGTGTTGCTGTGTCGTCGGTTCTCTTGTAGGTATGTAGGTGGATGTCGCTGCTGCTCTGTGGTTGTCGCTGTGGCGGTGAAGTGGTGGTCTGGTGGTCGAGGTGGCCTGCATCCGCTACGCTACATCCGCTAGTGTATTGCCCTACAGCCGCTAGTGGTCGGGGGTCCTTGTGTTTGGGGCCACACCCGTCACATATGGCCCCTGCGCTGCTGACATCATCTGGATAGCTGTGTTTAGACAAACTCCCTCTTCCGCTGGTTGACTATGGTCGAATGTAGGCGTCGGCGTCGATCCCTAATTATTACTACCGACTTCTACTTCTACTGCTAGCTATGGGATGTGTTGATCTCAGCTCCGGCCCGCGGACTTCTGTCTTCCAGCTTCCAAGTTCGTACACTGCTATCTGATCAGATGATGGCTGCCTTGACGGGGGCGCAGGGGCCTTCTTCACTATCAGTCAAGTGACACTCATGCTTCTGAACCGAGACAAACCAGTTCAGAAGTGCCAGTGTGTTAGTCACTATACGCGAATATAGTGATTTACCACACCAGCAATGTTGTACAGAGCTGGCAATGCGTACCCCCATACAAACACCATAAGTGTCACCAGTGCCCCTCTCCGCGACGTGCACGCTGTGAAGAGCAGGAGATTTAGAACTGCTGCACTAAGCCATCTTAACAATCATATGTAGTACTGCAGCAGTCTTACTACGCAGTATGCCATCAGCTTCTGCAGTGAGCCATGTAAATGGCATACTGCAGCAATATGGCATACTGCGTTGTCACAAAGCGGCAGGTATATGCCGCGAAAATTACGGAGAGCATTAAAAAGAATTGTTTCTAGATATAAATATATTTCGAAATATGGGAGACAATCTGTCTGATTTTATCAGGACTACTTTCATTGAGTTACGCTTCCTAACAGTAACGTTGCGCACGGTGTTGGTACATATTAGCGTTCGCGACGTCGTGAACGTTTTGTGTTGTTGTTTTTTTAAAGGAAAAAAACGTTTTAAGTGTATCTATTAAAAACATATGTTGCAGACATAGGTTTTTAAATGTTAAGTAAGAAATAGCTTGTATTTTACATACTACATATGTAAGGATTTCTTTTGGAGAGGGCATAAGGTCAGTATAGATATAGACTATAATCTTAGACTATATGTTTATTATTTCCTATAAAAATTTAGCACTATATAAATAACTAACCTTAGTTATCTTTCGAAAACAGACATTTTTTATTTTTAATGTGAACATCACAACACACTCTCTGTATAATCTCTTGATACGTGGTTATAACGACGAAACGTCGATGATGACGGTGGGACAATTTGACTACCGTTTCTGTTGTTTTAATAAAAATGTAATTCGTGTACTTTTTTTTTATATTTTTTTTATTTATTTTTTAATAATTTTCGGATTATAATCATTTTTTCATGTACTTCTTAGTCATTTAACAACTGACATATGTAAAAATACTTATTTTAATTTTTAAATCAGTGCGCCTAGCCAAAAATACATTTTACAAAATAGTAAAAATATGACTACCGTTTTAAAAATATTTATAAAATTTAGAAAACCTGAAGTAATTCGTTTGTTTGTTTGTATGAGGGCTGGCGTGGCGCAGTCGGTAGCGCGGTGGATTTGTAACCGGAGGCCCCGGGTTCAATCCCTTAGCCCCGTCCTTCGGATGGGGACGTAAACCGGGCGGTACCGTCTATCCTCCGAGCACGTTAAAGAACCATAGGAATATATTCGATAATAAGAGTAGGGCAGGTTCCCGGATTCCTATGTATCCTTCCCCTCTCTCTGGGGCGGCTTTAAATAACCTATACTGTGTTGATGAGCCGTTAAACAACATTCAATAGTTTGTATGTGTTTTACGTCATTTTCAACACATGTAAGGTTATATATAACGGTCGATTTTTTATGGTGAAGGCAGAACACCCACTTTTCCTGGGTAGAACCAGTACTGTACACCTCCCATAATCCGTAAGAATCGACACTTCCTCACTTACAAGTCGAGCTCCTAGTGGGATTCGAACCCGCAGCGGTGGGAGGCGAAGGCTTACAACGCAACGTCATTAACCATTCGGCAACGGAGACGCTTACCTGAAGTAATTCAAATTAATATATGAAGTAATTCAAATTAATAAATATCACTGAAAAGACTCATGAATGTACTTTTTAAATATCATCTTAAAGAAGTACCTTCCATCATCATTTTTATAAAATAATTCTGAATTCCAATGCGGCTGTCCAAATTGTTCAAAATGTTCCCCGATGGACATATTTCCTGGCGATTAAAAATGGCCGATGTTATGCAACTGTGCCGCCTGCCATCAAAGACGATATGATATCGATTTTCATGCACGATATGACATCGATTTTCATGCTGACCACGTGGCCGGGCGGCATAATTCTAGCGAAATCTCATCTGCTTCCATTTAGAAATATATGAATAATTGGGACAAAAACGAGTGCAAACTTATATAACGTTGGATATGACGTTTTTCTGACGTTTTCTGTGACAAAATATATGATAAATAACTAATATCATATAAAACAACCATTTAAACATATATTAATGGAACAGTTCTGATTATTTTTTATTTATATTTGCATTTATGACTTAATCGAAAGATCCGTTCTCTTTCAATTGACAACCTAAACCATGCAACGCAGTTCGTTTTGTAATGTGTACCAACACCGTGCGTAACATCTAGTGAGTCACAGTAATGGTACCAGACGTCACGCCTGTATCCATAACAATGAACATGACGTCACTTGACAACGTTTCTAACAATGGACGCGACTCGGAGGCGTGCCATTTGTTTTTATCACTAGAACTAACTCATTTTTACGCACTCGAAAATATTAGCAATGAGAGGAGTCTCCGTCGCATCTCAAGCAGGTTTGTTTGACGTCCGTCAGATTGGTAAGTTCGCTGTCGATCTGCTAGAAAAATGTCACGAAGTTTATCAATCGTACAAGACTTCTTTGGAAAATCTTCAAAGCGGGCGCTCAGAAATCGAACTGGCGGAACAAACGATGACAAGCATGCAAAGAGAAATTGTGAAGTTTACCGAAACTGTGGATAGTCTCGGAGTGCACATGTTGCAGGACAATGTCGCAGCGGCGCAGCGACTCCTACAGACTGACCGTCTGAAAAAGGAAATAGGTGAGACGGTAAAATTATTTATACTGTTTATACTGTAGTCGAAGCCGGTGTAAACCAATAGGTTTCTTAGGCCCGTTTAGAATAGGTTGTTTTCCCAGTCTGGTTATGATTTGTTTTTTTCATAAGTAAATGACTTCCTATTCGTTGTTTCTGTAATGCATTTGTCATTTAGTACGTGGCATTTACCGCCAGCTAATAGCTCGAAATTTGACTTACAGAATATTCTAATGAAAAGCCAGGAACCCAGGGTAAACATTACTAAACACAATGTTGGCGCAAATTTACTCGCCCATTTGGACAAATTGTAGCATTGGCAGATAAAACGATGTTTGAGATATTCAAGCAATTTTCTCAAGGCCTTAACAAACAAATCCTCTACTTATTGATACAATATATTCCAATGCAAGCCTCTCCGTTCGCTGTACAATTAGAAGTCATACCGCATTGCTAATCTTAAAAAACTCCGCGAGTGTTAATAGGTCAGTTTTCTACACACTACGAATATGTTCAAATCATTTTAGTATGATCTTTGTATACTTTTAGTTTAGCTCTCTG
Organism: Cyrtodaria siliqua; assembly: GCA_037043455.1. Lineage (NCBI taxonomy): Eukaryota > Metazoa > Mollusca > Bivalvia > Adapedonta > Hiatellidae > Cyrtodaria > Cyrtodaria siliqua. The sequence continues at coordinate 77,987 of JAWPHD010010644.1, forward strand.
AACTTCTTTTAATCACCCTCAATGTCATCCTGGGTAGAACCAGTACTCAGAAAATGCATATAAAGCGTCTTGCTCAGAAACACAATACATATGGTAATGGCGGGGATCGAACCTACGACTTTTCAGTCATGGGTCCAACACACTACCACTAGACCACAGTGCTCCACGAAATTAACAAGAGGCGTTGTATATATGTGTATGATTTTACAACAGGCCTCAATGGAAATTAGTGTTTACTAACTGGGTCACCCTCTAGAAACAAACATTTTTATTAAACATTCATTTAAGAATCATGTCCCATTTGTGGCATCCATTGAAAGTTCATTAACAAAAGAAAAAAATAGAACTCAAATAATCCTAAATAGTTTTACATCTAACTTGCAGTTTTATATGTTTACACTTTTATCTAGATTGTGCTATATCTTAATATAAATAAGAACTTGCTAAAAGTGTGTATTGATCCACGGTCAGCTTATGTCATACTCAAGGTAATATGTGTATTGACTAATTCACATATTTATCAAGTATGTATTTTATAATTATAACTGCACTGTCTAGATAATTGAGTAAATCTATTATACGGAAAGTGTCATACACAACTATTGAAGGTTATTGGAGTTCTAATGTTTATATTTTTTTCAAATTCAATCTGAATGGGATTACACAAAAGGGGACATAATCCTTAATACCTAAGGTTTACCATGTATCCCTTTAATCGGAACAATCGGAATACGAATAATACGAATAATGTTGACTGCTCTCACTGCACATGTTCCTTTTCACTCAAACAATTTAAAATGACGGCTATGTAGCAGTCTACGAATAATGTAGCGCTCCGTGGCCGAGGGGTTAAGGTTGCAGAAAACTAAATACTTTCCCATAGACCTCCTGTGGCACCTGTCAGCTAATATCTCAAGAATTATACACCAGATTTTCTTTAAATTACCTTATTTCATAGATATTTCCATCACAAAGCCTCTGAAAGTGTGAAAAGGTCAACTTTTCCAGCTCAACCTCTCTGCACATGTCTGTGTTTACAAACACTATTGAATCCGCACTGAATATTGACATGCAATTTCAATGGATGTTAAATTTTCAAAAACATTAAAAAATATTGTTTTATTTAATTTAATGATCCTAGCTGATGGGGATTATTTAACCTATAGTTTATCCTTCCTGAAAATGCATATTGAATATTTCAGAGTTATATCTGCTGACAATGCTGACCTCTGTGAACTTTCACTTCTATACTATATCCCCAACCATACTAAAAATATACGAAGTCGTTCGAAGTCGAAAATCTTGTCAAAAATAAGCTGTCAACAGGGGGGGTTTCAAGAGCAACTGGGAAGTACAATGACAGCGTTCTCTTTGAGAGAATGTATTCTATATGGTAAAGAAAATAATAGCAACGTGTTTGCCTGTTTCTTAGATTCTAGACAAGCTTTTGATATTTTATGGCATGACGCTCTTTTTTATAAGCTTCATGACATGAACATAGATACTAAAACATTTTTATCTTTTGTTGATATATACCGCAACATGAAGAGTTGCGTACGGAATCGAAGTTGTATCTCTAAATGGTTTAATGTCTTGCAGGGTACCAGGCAAGGTGGTAAAAGCTCACCATTGTTGTATTTATTGTTTATAGATGGTCTAATCAAAGAGCTGGAACAAAGCGGTTATGGGCTATGTATTTTTAACCTAAACGCTGGTTCACCTACAGTAGCTGACGACATGGTGTTTCATTTTCTAAATGCGGTCTTGATAACATGCTTAGTATATGTAACAGATATGCCATGAAATGGCGATTCGAATATAATTCACAAAAATGCGCCGTTATAGTCTTCAATGAATTAAATTCTGATTTTAAAAGAGCTGATAGACGCTGGCTGCTTGGTGATCAAACCATTGATGAAGTAGAACAGTATACTCATCTAGGTATTATTTGTGACAAGTATTTGAGCATCCAACAAAATGTAAAGGAGTCGAATACGAAATTAAGAGGTACTTTCGTAAGCCTGATTAATAGTGGGCTCCATCCAAATGGCCTTAACCCTTCAACGTCACTAACAATTTATAAGTCTGTTGTTCTGCCAAAATCACTGTTCGGGTGTGAGCTGTGGAACACTTTATCAATTTCTGACTTAAATCTGTTGGAACGTGGGCATCGGTTTTGCATTAAATTTATACAAAAGTTACCCCCGTATACTCGGACAGACATGGCGTTAAGCGCACTTGGTCTTACGTCAATTGAATCTGAAATTGATTATAAAAAACTACAATTCTTCGCTCAGTTATGCAGATTACCTTGTTAGTATATAGCGAAACAAATTTTTGTAAACAGATTATTGAGATATTTGAATAATGACAAGCAAACGCATGGTTTTATTCCTGATATATACAGGTTACTGGTCAAATATGAGTTATCTAATTACTTGCATATATTTGTTAGCAGCTCAAGTTTTCTATCAAAGTTCGTGTGGAAAACAATTTTGAAAGCTAAAATATATGAATACCAGTCAATGCAGATGTCTGCAAGACTGTGCTTACTTATGAAAGAAGAACACGTTATTAATATCTTTAATAAAAATGAGCCTTGTCGACTATGGCAATTATGTAGAAAAAAGCCTGAAATAAGGCAACAGTGTCATACAGTGATATCTGTGTTGTGTAAACTTTTTTCTTTCAGTCGACCTGAGCAATGTCCCAAATGCAATTCTTTGGTAGACAATAAAGTAGCACACATTATAAATTTCTGTCCTAAAAATAACGAGTACAGAAATAAGTTATGGTCAGCTATTTTAGAAAATGCAGGAATTGGTGTATTCTCTAAATTTATTTCTAAAGGCAGCTATGATCAAATTTGTGACTTACTTGCTGGCTTCAGAAACTACTGTACTGAAAACAATGAACAGTTACTCTTAAAAATTGTTCATCTAATTCACAAAATGTTTTCAAATCTCTTGTAATATCGTCTTTACAAGGTATAATGGTACCTGTTTTACTGTATGATAGTTGTTACCTTGTGTTTCGTTTCGACAAGGGTCATGCAATAATGGTTAAGCTTTTTGTTAAACCCAACAGGCAGCTGACTTTGTTAGGATGTCGTGTTGCATGTTGGGAATGCTATTTATGTTTTTTCTATAGATAAATATAGATATATAAATAATTGAGATTTTAAGTACTAAACAATAGAAAATGTAATGTTCACAACTTTCAATAGTGCTCCCCACCTTGTTTTAAATCTCAATATTATTGTTTATAGGATTGATGCATAATCAGTTATGTAATATGTTATACTACTTTAAACTGAGTATATTGTACCAGTTTGGCATCTTGTGTTTCGTTTCGACAAGAGTCATGCATATGGTAATACATATCAATATATATAGTTTGTTTAAATAGTTTTATTAAAACTCTATACTCATAACTAATTGAGCCTGATAGAAAAATATTCAGTAACACTACATGTATTGCGTGATGTATATATTTTTGTTCTATATATGTACATATATGTTGACTTTCGTCTATGTTAACTTTTGAATTTGTATTGTATGTTATAATTATATGTATATGCTCTCCTACATCTTGGAGGAAAATAAAGAATCTATCTATAGAGAGACATTCAGACCTGACAGAAGGTATTTTTTCTGGATAATTTTTTTGATACATTTAATCTGAGAAAAATTATGTCATTCTTTTTTAGAAAAAAATCCTTTTCGACGAAATATGAGGGCTTAAAAGAGCTTCGGCTAAGGCAAAATTCCTTCGGTTTTTACACATATAAATCCAGAATCTTCAAAATGCCATATATCGACAACCGTTCCAATCTTTTGCTTCAAATAAAGTGATTTTAAATTGATTTCATCAACAACATGTGATTTTTAACCAGTTGAAGCTAACTTAAAAGTAATATCTACTCAAAAATGATATTAATGATTTTCAGGGGTCAAAATAGTAGATTTTACCATAAAAAATGCCACTGTTTTTGTATATATTCAAAATCTGCCTTCAAATGAATTAATTAACATTATTCAGCAGTTTCTATATGTGAAACCATCAAGAAAATGCAACTTTTTAGTTTTAAAATGACAAAAAATAATTCTGAGACTATCCTCCCCAACTCCATTTTTAGGGCCATGCCATGTTTTACAATATGCTCATTATACAAATTGAATGTAACTGTACTATTTTTTTATTAATTTTTTATTAGATATTGTTTGTAGCATCTTTACAGGTCATTTTCATGACATTTTCATGCAACCATGCAGCCAATAAGCACTGTTTAAAGTACAGATCCATGAAAATTCATTAAAATGAAGGGGGTGGGGTAAAAAAAACACTTTAAAAAAAATAGAAAATGTCATATTTTTTGCCAACTAAATAATTTAATTTGTAAAATATATTAAACCGCATACAATATTTGCATATAGACACTAACCGTATAGAAGCGATGAACTCAAAGTCAGAGTTTACCTCAACATCTTTTTCAAAACAGACATAAGCGGCTTTTCGACATCTTTTCGGAAAGATGTAGATTGTCGCTCACTGACATTTTTGCCAAACAACGTATGCAAAGCCCTCAGAAATGAATAATACTTATAAGATATACCTTTAACTGTGTCAAACATGTGCATTACAGGCCAATTGTGTATACCAGGTGTCAGGCATGGCTAATTTTGTGTCCACAACCTTTAATAAAAGAATTTAAAATACCTATTTTGCATCATACAACTTTGAAATATTTAAAAATCATGAAAAGAGTTATTAGAAAAGTCAAAATACACCATAATTCAACATTTCTCACACTTTCAAATCATTGTATTAGAAAAAAAGTATGTCTACTTTCACTTTTACCATATGCAGAATCTAGCCTATAGGTTGCAGAAAACTAAATACTTTCCCATAGACCTCCTGTGGCACCTGTCAGCTAATATCTCAAGAATTATACACCAGATTTTCTTTAAATTACCTTATTCCATAGATATTTTCATCACAAAGCCTCTGAAAGTGTGGAAAGGACAACTTTTCCAGCTCAACCTCTCTGCACATGTCTGTGTTTACAAACACTATTGAATCCGCACTGACATGCAATTTCAATGGATGTTAAATTTGCAAAAACATTAAAAAACATTTTTTTATTTAATTTAATGAACCGAGCTGATGGGGATTATTTAACCTATAGTTTATCCTTCCTGAAAATGCATATTGAATATTTCAAAGTTATATCTGCTGACAATGCTGACCTCTGTGAACTTTCACTTCTGTACTGAATCGTACACAACAACAAAAGGCGGGGCTTCAGCCAGGCTATATTTAGCTGCACGCAGCCTATAACGACGTTGCGTTGTAAACCTTTTCGCCTCTCACCGCTGCAGGTTCGAATCCCACTGCCTCTGGGAGATCGACTTGTGAGGAAATATCGATTCTTACGGATGGCGGGAGTTGTACAGTACTGGTTCTACCCAGGAAAAGTAAGTTGTCTGCCTCCACCACAGAAAATTCGACCGTCATAATTATTTAATCTTACATGTGTTGAAAATGACGTAAAACACAATACAAACAAACAAACAAACAAAACAAAACAAACAAACAAACAAACACACACATACAAACAAACAAACAAACAACAAACAGACAACAAACAGACAAACAAAAACAAAAAAACACACAAACAAACAAAAGTATGGCGGCTAATAGAAGAAAAGACGACCACATTCTGTTTTCAGCTCTCACCTATCGAAATGGATAACACATATATATGTACCAAAGGGGCATACATAATTCTTTTGTTTATTTTGGCCAATTAAAACCATCAACACGTTTAGGTTACGATAAACCCTTTTCTTTTGTCTACAGCTATCATGCAGAAGGAAAGGCGTGACAAGCACGTGGATCACCATACTGTACGGGAAAAAGAGCAGAAACTTCTGGACGTTAAAGCTGCACGGGGTAAAACTTCTGTCGTATTATATCAGTGCCTTTTTACTAGTTTTGTGGGGAAGGGGCCTTTTGGCCTAAATTGGGGGGAAATTCCATGAATGGGGAATGAAATTTCCAGAGGTAAGTTTAAAAAATGGGGAAAATTGCATGATTTTAAAAGAAATTTGAGTGGGGATATACAGGCCGCTGCATAGAAGGGTAACAAGGCCCTGTATGTAATTTATCAGTATGTATAGTTCATTAGAAATACGCATTAGCAATAAGCATTACGAAGGATAAAAACACACAGAGACATTTGTCATTTTTCAGTTTTATGTCACCGTGATATTGGGTTTTGTGTGTGGGTGGAGGGAAAAGGGGTGTTGGGGGGTGGGGGGGGGGGGGGGGGGCGGGGTCCGTACGTACGTCCCACGTTCGTATGTACGTCCCACTTTCGTACGCACGTCCCACTATTGTGTCCGGACTTCTCCTGAATTTATCAACATAGTTTGGTGATATTTGGTAGAGAGTATATCAGTTGCGCATATCGTCGAGCTTTTACGGTATATTGACTTTCGATTGAGTTATGGCCTTATTTCAGCGAATAGCTTACAGCGGGTTATTCGTGTTCATATATGTACATGCTTCCAGTTAATACACAACGTGTAGCATGGTCACTGAAATTCCTTTTGTATTGCACAGGTGTAATTCGTTTAATTGAAAATAACACCTGTCAGAATAAATGGTTTAATCTAACTATAAGTTATCGGAAGTTAGAGTATTGTATACAGCTGAAATGGACATGCTACAAATAGAGTATGGTTTCATTTCGTTAGTTGGTTTAAACACCTCTAAAATGCATTCAACCGGAACACGGCGACAAATTGCACAACTAGGCTTGCTACTGATCATCCTGGTCAAGTTTCAATCAGGCCAGGGGCATCGATGGGCTAAGCCCATCTCGGTGTTAAAATCAACCACCTCGATGAGACCATACCCTATCTATTACTTAACATACTGATATTACATTTATGTAATAGATAGAGTATGGTCTCATCGAGTAACAGTTGGTTGATTAAAACATCGAGATAGGCGTAGCCCATCGAGGTGTTTAAACCAACCAACGAGATGAGACATAGATTCTGGAAAATATATATAGGAGCAATATTTCTCGACTTAAAAAAGGCATTTGATCTTGTGGGTCATCAAATACTATTGTATAAACTTAAATTGTATCATTTCTCAGACCAAAACCATTAAATTGTTCTCATCATATTTAAGTAATCGCAAGCAAAGACTAAAGGTTAATGGCCAGTTTTGTTTTCTGAGGAAATGATAATAAAATCAGGTGTTCCTCAGGGCTCCATACTAGGCCCTCTTCTATTTCTCCTGTATATTAATGACATATCAATATCACCAAAATGCAATAAATATTGATCTGTATGCAGATGACTCTACTCTCTATGAATCTGATCATAATATAGAAGTGATCGAGAAAAAAATACAGGAAAAACTGAATGCTGTCAAAAGTTGGTGTTACATTAATAACATGGCACTGCACACATCAAAAACTAAATGGGTTGGCTATCATTCGAAAACCGATTTCTATATCATATAGGAGTATTACTTTTTAAATGTAAAAATGAACTAGTACCAAAATACCTGTCAGATCTAATTAGCTTCTTGATTATGAATTAAGAATATTAGGAATGTATTAACCAATGAGTGTTTGTCGGATGTATTGTATTGTTGTGTATATGGATGTTTGCGTGTGTGCGCATGAGTATGCATGTTTTTATATGTATTTATAACTTTTATAGCATTATTGTTCGAAGGCCACATTGAAAATAATGGTATGTATTTTATATGCATAACTTAATGTGTTTTAACCTTCGTTAAATAAAGAAAATATTATTATTATTATACTCTATTTGTTTTGTAGCATGTCCATTTCAGTTGTCTGCCATACTCTGTAACTTCCAATAACTGGTAGTTAGAGTACCCCATTTATTCTGACAGGTGTTATTTCCAGTTATACGATTTACACATGTGCAAATACAAAAGGAATGTCAATGACCATTGCTTTAAATGGAAGAATATATTATGCAACACATAATTTCAACTTTGTTTTACTAAAGAGTGTCTGAATGTACATAAACTGAATTGTTTCAACTGATGTCAACTGAGAACTTATTTCACACGAGTTTGATGCACTTCATTTGTTCTTATATATTGAAACTTTATAACTTAAGTTACGGTAGGAATATCTGATAAAGAAAAAATATGTGTAAGGCGACGGAAGGCGTCTAAGGTATGGCAAGGACTAATGATTTGAGGTGGAGGTGCCAGTATGATCACCATTTTGGGATGAGCTAGATCAAAATAAGACCGGAGGAAATACCACCAACTGTGATGCCATGCTGAACAAGGAACGCCTTTAAGGAATGGACAAGTAGCGGACAGTACAACTATCTGCTTGCTTTTGGTGGAAATTCTGCATTCAGTCAATTCGCACACGAACATGGAAACCGATGGTATTGACCTCACAGGACATTTATGAACCAGAAAAGACAGCTCCCCACGGCCTTTTTTTTTTTAAAAATACAGCTGTATGTCAAGGGTTGACCCCACAAGGTGGATTACTTTAACCGTTCTCGTAGTGGTCTGACATGTTTGAATATTTCACCACCGACAAACCAAGTTTGAAACAGATCGCTTCATAAATTTGAATGCACAGATAGAAAACATCACCAACAGAGCGAAAGATACGACGCATTCATCGACTCGTATTCCACACTTTAAAGATCTTTGTGGCCGAACGGTTGAATAGGCTGAGCCTGAAACCTTCTTGCCTCTCACCGCTGCGGGTTCGAATCCCCTGGGAGCTCGACTTATAAGTGTCTCTACCACTTAAAATCGACTGTCAAACATAGCATTGTGGCAAAGGGGTCTAGAGTCCTAACAAAAGCGTGCACGCGCACCCACAACCCCCATAGTTTATGTGTTTAGCAAAAAAGAAAGTGAGCACATCTATTTTTGGAAATCTTCAGAGTTGCAATGACAAATTTAGCAAAACAAGTTTTATAATATACAAAATGTATGCATTAATGATACCTTTGTATAAAACGTTCCTTCACTAACAGAGTTGGAGTTCCTCAAAGTCAAAAAACGAGCAAAACAGAAATTGAAGAATGCATGGAGTTGAATAGAATGCATGGAGTTGAGCAGAATGCATCGAGTTGAACAGAATGCATGGAGTTGAGCAGAATGCATGGAGTTGAACAGAATGCATGGAGTTGAGCAGAATGCATGGAGTTGATGGAGTTGAGCAGAATGCATGGAGTTGAGCAGAATGCATGGACTTGAACAGAATGCATGGAGTTGAGCAGAATGCATGGAGTTGAGCAGAATGCATGGAGTTGAGCAGAATACATGGAGTTAAACACAGTGCATGGAGCTGAACACAGAATGCATGGAGTTGAACAGAATGCATGGAGTTAAACACGATGCATGGAGTTGAATGGGAAACAGTTATCTTGTTAATTGCTGGTTTTCCGTAATTTCTCATGAATGTGAAACTTTTAACTTCTCCTCAAACATAAAGTTATGATGTTTTGACACATTCATGACATAAAAGTTTACAGCTATGTACTCGTACTTAGGTTGTTTATGCAGATTTTAGAGCACACTTTCTTTTTCAACTCTGTACATATCGTGCAATATATAATATAGTAAATAAAATATTAATTTCAAGGAGGCATGCGCATGCGAAAATGTTATTTCCCAAATGGAGTGGTTTGCAATATCGTAATGTCATATTGTGTATTAACAGTCACGGAATGCCGAGTGCATTCAGGGAACATTGTTAATTATGCAGTATTTAATGTCACGGAATGTGTAGTACATTCGTAGAACTATGCTGATTATGCAATATTGAGTAACAATACTGCTACAGAAAGTGCAGAGCACTTGTTAAAGCGAGGTTCTGTCCGTCTATTTATGTTTGAGCATAACAATGTATATATATGTACGTTATATTATCAATCCCATCACAAAGTAGGTACCGAAATATACTGGAAAATAGCACAGACATAATCACATATTTTGTTATTAGGTCTGTGAAAATATACAATATTACATTCGCTGTCTGTTTCCGGATGTAGTAAGAATAAATACATATTAAGCTGTATACCAATTTTTATGAATATTGAGTTCTGCTCAACCGGGGGTAGGGGGCGTGAACGGTAGCAGGCATATTTCACTACCGTTCATGAACAGTCTCAATCAAACCGAGACTGCAACATTTCGTATTTATCGTGTTCGGACTAAAGGTCCACTATCATACTCTTTTAGGTTCGTATCTCATGGCTGAAAAGCTGGCGTGGCTCAATATATAGTGCGGTGAACATGGAACCTGTAGATTACAAATTCGAGTGCCCAGTCTCTACCAGTGTCACCACTTTGACCTCAGTTAACTTCTCAGAAGAGAGAGAGTCTGTGATCACATGATAATTTGTCACATGACCATACCTCAAATATCAAAATGGCGAACAGAACACATGCAGACCGTGACCTGACACCACTATTGATAATGGGCCTGCTGATTGATTGGTTAACAATCGAACGAAACACCGCTTTCTTTGAACGTCTCTATATGTAAAGGCTAGTAATTTTAGGTGGGCTGTTTAGAGCTATGAGGTGTTGGAAAGTGCTGGCAAGCACAAACGCTGAACTCTAACCCAGTGGGAAACGCAAAGGTGGTGTCCGTTTTGAATGTTTTGACGGCGAAGAGATATGCACGCACAAACACACACACACACACACACACACACACACACACACACACACACACACACACACACACCTTTGTTATTATTACAGTTTAACCGTTCATATAAAGTTAAGACAGAAAATAATTATTGTCACCAAGTAATATTTCATTTTCGTCGTTTCACAACATTCTTGTTATTTGCTCAGACGTTGACAGAGGTTATATGTGGATGCAAGGAACGACAACTCTGAATAGCGAATGACCGCCTCCCCTTGCTTTCTTCAGTTTGTTCTCTGGAATTACACTATTCCATAGCCTCCTCCGTCGGATGGGGTCATAAATCTAGCGGTCCATCGATGACGTTAACGAATTATATGAATCTATTCGATAGAATATTTGAGCAACGCTTATGTCAATCCCAAGATATATTAATGTGATAAGCAGTGGGGGAATGCATTTCGTAGCGGAGACAGGACGTGACCTATATTTCGTCGAATGTAGGTCACAGCAACCCGGAATTTTGCATTTGATGTTAGATGCATATAAGGAACATTCTGGTGAAATTTGGTGAAAATCCTGCGCAAAAAAAGCAAGATACGCATGTCGGAGCTGAGACCGGACATGACCTATATTTCAACGAAAGTAGGTCACAGCGATCCGAAATCTTTCAAATTATGATAGATGCATAAACGGAACATTCTGGTGAAGTTTGGTGAAAATCCTGCCAGAAAGAAGCAAGATACACATGTCGTAGCGGAGACCGGACGTGACCTATATTTCGTCGAAAGTAGATCACAGCGACCCGAAATTGTGCACATGATGTTGGATCGATCCATTTAATGAACATTCTGGTAGAATTTGGTGAAAATCCTGCAAGTAACGAAGAAGATATTAAGAAATGAAAATTGGACGCACAGAAGAACCAACGAACTAACTGACACACATACACCCGGACGACATTTTGATCGCTAAGTCAAGTTCGTAAACGGGCTCGACAGAAAGTAGGAACGGTTTCCAGATTCCTATGTGTTCTTTCCCTCAAATACTCTAAGATAATGCGTGTGTATAAGTGTTTATTTATCCTCGCTGTATTGCACTAAGCATTTTAGCGAGCAGACCTAGGTTTTAAGTCTCATCCGAAGGACTGGTAAGGTAGGAAATACTTTTGAAATATTTCGATAATTAACCCAAATTCGGTCCTGGCTGGGATTGAACGCGCGATCCCTGGGTTACTAAGCCGCAATGCTAACCATTACACCACGGCGCTACCTTTATTAAGATAATGCGTGGATGTGCCGTTCAACTAAAACTAGACTTGCGCCATGCAGACCGGTATCGAGCTCCCAGTAACTAGTAGTCAGTACATCTTCCGGTTGTAAACGTTCTTCAGACATATTTGCATAAAACACATTTACCTACATAAGTATTCATTCGCCATCTTTTCGATATCAAGCTTTATTTCAAACTTTATTCCGAGAAAAACATATTTATGTAGTCTAGATCATCTGCGACGCTTATTTGTAAGACAAACGTCTAGAAGCTTTCCTCTAATTTCTTTTTTGAAGTCAAAGCCATTTTATCTGGTATCGTTTCTAATTAGCTGTCACAGATATATCCGACAGAACGACAGGAAGACAATGACTTATTTAAAATATAGATTAAATAAAAAAAGAGAAAAACTTTATCAATATATCGACGAACTAAACGTGGATGGTCAAACATACTTCAATAAAAAAAAACATACAGACAAGTGGTTCCGGTTTCAAAAGTTTTTCTGCACAAAGGGCCAAGACGTTTGTATTTAAAATCAAGCGTTGAAGATGATCAAGACTAATCAATTTTGCGACATTTTGTATTCAGGAAATTTAGCGCTGCAGCTGGCGAAGGTGACCAAGATTAACAATTTTGCGACATTTTGTATTCAGGAAAGTTAGCGCTGCAGCTGGCGAAGGTGACCAAGATTAACAATTTTGCGACATTTTGTATTCAGGAAAGCTCGAGCTGCAGCTGGCGAAGGTGACCAAGACTAACAATTAAGGGGACATTTTGTATTCAGGAAAGTTAGAGCTGCAGCTGGCGAAGGTGACCAAGACTAGCAATTAAGGGGACATTTTGTATTCAGGAAAGTTAGAGCTGCAGCTGGCGAAGGTGACCAAGACTAGCAATTAAGGGGACATTTTGTATTCAGGAAAGTTAGAGCTGCAGCTGGCGAAGGTGACCAAGACTAGCAATTAAGGGGACATTTTGTATTCAGGAAAGTTAGAGCTGCAGCTGGCGAAGGTGACCAAGACTAGCAATTAAGGGGACATTTTGTATTCAGGAAAGTTAGCGCTGCAGCTGGCAAAGGTGACCAAGATTAACCATTTTGCGACATTTTGTATTCAGGAAAGCTCGAGCTGCAGCTGGCGAAGGTGACCAAGACTAGCAATTAAGGGGACATTGTGTATTCAGGAAAGTTAGAGCTGCAGCTGGCGAAGGTGACCAAGATTAACAATTTTGCGACATTTTGTATTCAGGAAAGCTCGAGCTGCAGCTGGCGAAGGTGACCAAGACTAGCAATTAAGGGGACATTTTGTATTCAGGAAACTTAGAGCTGCAGCTGGCGAAGGTGACCAAGACTAGCAATTAAGGGGACATTTTGTATTCAGGAAAGTTAGAGCTGCAGCTGGCGAAGGTGACCAAGACTAGCAATTAAGGGGACATTTTGTATTCAGGAAAGTTAGAGCTGCAGCTGGCGAAGGTGACCAAGACTAGCAATTAAGGGGACATTTTGTATTCAGGAAACTTAGAGCTGCAGCTGGCGAAGGTGACAAAGACTAACGATTTTGCGACATTTTGTATTCAGGAAAGTCAGAGCTGCTGCTGGCGAAGGTGACCAAGACTAACGATTTTGCGACATTTTGTATTCAGGAAAGTTAGAGCTGCAGCTGGCGAAAGTGACCAAGACTAACGATTTTGCGACATTTTGTATTCAGGAAAGTTAGAGCTG
>JAWPHD010010645.1:0-91667 GCA_037043455.1 Cyrtodaria siliqua
TATTACAGAATTACGGCCCTTTGTTTGACTTAGAATTTAAGCGGGGGGTATTCATCACATGATAGTAATAGTTTTCACTGTTCATGTCAGAGTGATTCAAATTTAATCAGTTAGTGTGCTTATAATACTTTCTAAATACTTTTTTCTATCTTGAATAATATATTTACAATGAAAAAGATAATGAACTTCACCACCAAGTAAATTTTCATTACAGAGATTACAGGTATGTAAGCTTTTTCAATCAGCCTTTCTCAATCGGCATTTTGTGGTTCATACATCTAAACTTACACAGGGTTTTAGCTAAATATATTCGTAAAACCGGTGCTGCAAATAAACACTTTTAGGGGCAGTTTCAGAATAAAAAGTTTAGAAATCAGCATCTTGCCATATTTACCATTCTTAATAAAAAATGCAAAAAAAAAATCATTGCATAAATCACTCTTCAAACTTTCTACAAGCAGCATTGCCGATATATTTAGCGATATATTTAGCGGGTGAAAATACTCTTTAACAAGACAGCTTATTTGGAGCACTGTGTAAAATATGAAACATAAAATGCAGAACAAATAATAAATTTATGACTCAGATCTGGTGTATTTGTAATAAATTAAGTAATTTCAGTTTATAAACTTGCGTAGTGTTATAGGTTTAACTCAACCAATCAAAAACGTTCCAGGTTGTATTACACGTGTGTCATACAATAGAATATTAAATGGGTGTTCGACACTCGCTAACAATGGACTTTATGTGATAAATTATTATATGACCTGAACACCTGGATAGAGTTTTGATAAACAAGTAATTTAGTTGTTACTTGGCGGGTTAGTTCCTTTAAACGTGTTGGTGACTGTTCAAATGGTAACACTGGGGCTCGAGGTTGGTAACAGTTTTACATAATATAGATGTATTGATGTATTTATTATAATATTCCATTTAAAGTGGCTTGTAGGCCCAATGCTGCCGGGTTGTAATTACTTAACTTATTTGATGATATGTTTGTACATAACACAATGTCACTATAATAAAATATTCTTATCTTATAGATATTTGAGGATCTTTAAAAAAATCTTCTGAAACTACAAGAGCTAGAGGTCTAATACTTTGCAAGTAGTATAAGCATGATGGTCACTCTACCAAGTTTTGCTTAAATGGTGTTCCTGTGGTTTAAAATTTAGTATGCCCATTGCCCAGGGGTACCCTGTCTAAAATAGAGTTATTCTGGAAAATCTTTAAGAAAAAAATACCTTCTTTTTGAACTTGTTACTGTTGCAAGTGTCTACAACGGACGAAGGTCATCAGGGTGGGCGATTCTTGAGCCATTTCTTTTTAAAGCATAGAAACTTTACACTTGATTCCCACTGAGTTAATCAGACGATTTTTATTATTGAGATAAAAAAAATAGTCAAAAGGTGGCTGAGTGATTCCTGGTGACCTCATGAAATAGGTTCGCCCAACTGACTAGCAGGTTCTGTAATTCCTCTCAGCCACTTATTCCAAGAGATGAAAAAAAAAGTAAAACCTTATGAACACCATACAGCCTTAAAGAAGTAGAGTAATAGTCTAGTGGTGGAGCGATATTCTCTGGTGCATCGGTGAATCTTGATATTTTCTTGACAATAGTCATTTTTAGTGTCTCACAATAAGTGACCTTGTAGCGATGCTTGACACTAGTGGACAGATCTTTGAAAATTAAAGAAATGTCTGTTGACTTTTGTCACCATGATTGTTCTAGGCAAAAAAAATCACCTGTGTTTCGGGTGGCCCGTCCGACCCTATTTTTAAGGGGCTAAAACTTCTTATGAAAAAAACAACAAAAAAATAAAATTTGTTCTAAACAATGATTTATCACAATATATCGAGGTAAACTGACATCACAGAGAAACTTTCAGTTGTATCATCAACTTTTTATGGGGTTTTTATGAGATAAATACATGTAGAATCTCACAATATCTTTCCTCCAAAAAAAAAAAGGAAAATGCCTACCGACCTACCCTATTCTTATAGAGCATGCAATAGGAAATTTTTGGCCTTCCCATAGATGGTTGCTTATGTTATATATACAGATCACCATCATTTCAGGTTTATTTTGCGGGAATAAAGTTTTTGTATGCCATCAGTATTGATGTTGTAAAAAAGATGCCTAACTGTATTAAATTGAAAAAAGAAAAAAGTTTAAATTAAAACAGAAAATGTAATAGTGTTTAATTTTAGCGACCCTCAATATCCTTAATATTCATTATTCAACTGATGACTATTGATTAATTAACCAAGTCATTATGTCTCTATCACTTAGGCCTAACAAAAAAATATGTGTGTTCCGGACCGACCCTACTTTTTCACCGCCGACCTAAATATTTTAAAAAAAAAAAAGAAGGAAATATTACAATCAAACAACAAATATTTCTATTCAGAATGATAATTTTATTAGCCAAGTTTGTTAAGCATCTAATCTGGATCCAAACTGTTTGCAAAGGTTATCAAGAAGTTGCCTTTGTACAAAAATGGCATAATATATGCGAACAATATATATAAAAAAAATATAAAAAAATAAAACTTTTTCATACCTACCTACCGCTAACTTTTGACAGGGTGAAAACCAGAAACACACATATTTTGTTTTAGGCCTTATTCAGGTTCAAAGTACTTTTATATAGATTTTCTTTCTTGTATTTGGTATAAGCCGACAATACTTTGTAAGTTTGTTGTAGATTTGACACCGTTCGAGGAGAACGTTGAACAGGAGATCGTCAGGGCTCCTCGATCCTATTAAATCGAAAATTGTGAAATCCATAGATTTTTCGAAAATGGATTAAGACAAGGTTGTATGTCTTGTATGCAAAAAACGTTTTAAATTCAGGTTGCAATTCTTCTTCGGGTCTTTTTACGATCAACCTAGATTTGGAGATACATGTACGGTCATGATATATGGCTTACTATTGTGATACACAGCTGTTGCAATAATTAAACAAAATTAAAACGATGATAAGAAGATAATAGCGACGAGTCGAGGGAACAAATAAGACAAGCATAAACGATAAGAATTTAATGTGGACATTTTGCAGCTCAGAATTGACCGACGTTTAAAACAATTTGTACAGTGTTGTGGTAGCATTTCTTTTTCCTTCTATGCTATTCTTTGTTAGTCTGTTCTGTCCTTTGATTACCGTATAAACATCCTATCCAGGGGCGGATCCAGGATTTTCAGCTTAGGGGGGGGCGTAAGATTTTGGTCAATTTTCGGGTCCGTCTCTAGCTCATAAAACGGTTGCTCGGTAGTGCATTGACCAGTGGTAAAAAAGTCTGTTTTCAAATAAAAGGATTTAACAATGTGTTAATTAAAACCACTCATTAGCCATTATGCGTCGAGCGGAGCCGATAAAAAATTATACTGAGGGAGTGCATCGAAATTGTTTGATATTTTATCTTACAGTAACATGGAGCAGTACATGTATGAATAAAAAAAGAGTCCGCGTCTTTCAAAGATAAACAGGATTTAACAATGTGTTAAGCTAAACCACTCATTAGCCAGTTGTGCTTGAGCGAGCGAAAGCGAGCAAAATTTTTTTTATACTGAGGGCGTGCAACGAATTTGTTTGATATTTCATCTACAATAACATGGACATACATGTATGAATAAAAAAGTCCGTTTCAAATAAAAAGATTTAACAAATGTGTTAATTAAACCACTCATTTACTTATGCGTCGAGCGAGCGAGAACATTTTTTATACTGAGGGTGTGCATCGAAATTGTTTGATATTTTATCTACAGTAACATAGACATACATGTATGAATAAAAAAGTGTTCGTTTTGAAATAAAATGATTTAACAATCTGTTAATTAAACACTCATTAGCCAATTATGCGTCGAGTGCGAGCTAGAAAAAAATTTATACTGAGGTGTGCAAGGGAAATTTTTATCTACAGTAACATGGACATACATGTATGATCCGGAATTTTTAGGGGGGGCGCGCGCCGGGTGCGCCCCCCCCCCCCCCCCCCCCCCCCACCCCCCTGGATCCGCTAGTGCTATCTCTTATCATATAAATATAGTCTTATTTTTCGAGAGATACAAATGCAAAATAAAACGTCTGTTTGTTTATTTATATTCTGTAAACATGTATTTAGAAAATGTCACTGCTGTATGTAAAATATTTGTGTGTTTTTGTACAATTGTGAAAATCGAAAAACAAAATATTTTCATAACAAAAAATAAAACGATATCCAAATTGGCTTGTTGCTTTAAATGTATTTATTTTTGCTTGTTATGCATTTGGTGCTCGTATACTTTCAGGATATTCTCAACACCCAAAATCAGAAACTAAAGGTTGACTCTGAACATATAGACAATATTAAAAATGACAACAAGAAATCGGTTAAGAAAGATCCCGTAACCTCGGTTGTTAACATGGAGCAGAAGCCACACCCCCCATTCCGATCAACAGGGATGCCCCATATGATCCTAAGGCGTGGGCGGACAGTTACGCACCATTGAGGAAGGAGGTGTCTGTCTCCAAGGACATGTGTACCTGGTCTGATGGACCCAAGGGTAGCGCTGAAATCCAGGTAATTTTGCGACGTTAAATCAGTCTTGAATAGTTGTAAATATGATTTATTGGCAATTTGTTTTAACATCAACCAAACAGATTGCAGGATTTTTACCAAGTGCAATAGAATAGTCATTTTTATGCCATACCATATAATAGAACTTTGTTTAATGTGATCATATAGTGAGGTATTGCACTCACACACTCATCATTAGGGTTAACCTGAGGTATTGCACTCACACACTCATCATTGGGGTTAACCTGAGGTATTGCACTCACACACTCATCACTGGGGTTAACCTGAGGTATTGCACTCACACACTCATCACTGGAGTAAACCTAAGGTATTGCACTCACACACTCATCATTGGGGCTAACCTGAGGTATTGCACTCACACACTCATCACTAGGGTTAACCTGAGGTATTGCACTCACACACTCATCACTGGGGTAAACCTGAGGTATTGCACTCACACACTCATCATTGGGGCTAACCTGAGGTATTGCACTCACACACTCATCATTGAGGCTAACCTGAGGTATTGCACTCACACACTCATCATTGGGGCTAACCTGAGATATTGCACTCACACACTCATCATTGGGGCTAACCTGAGGTATTGTACTCACAAACTCATCATTGGGGTTAACCTGAGGTATTGCACTCACACACTCATCATTGTGGTTAACCTGAGGTATTGCACTCACACACCATCATTGGGGTTAACCTGAGGTATTGCACTCACACACTCGTCATTGGGGTTAACCTGAGGTATTGCACTCACACACTCATCATTGGGGCTAACCTGAGGTATTGCACTCACACACTCATTATTTGGGCTAACCTGAGGTATTGCACTCACACACTCATCATTGGGGCTAACCTGAGGTATTGCACAGTGTGTTCACACACTCATCATTGGGGCTAACCTGAGGTATTGCACTCACACACCCATCATTGGGTTAACCTGAGGTATTGCACTCGGGGTTAACCTGCGGTATTGCACTCACACACTCATCATTCTGAGGTATTGCACTCACACACTCATCCTTGGGGTTAACCTGAGGTATTGCACTCACACACTCATCATTGGGGTTAACCTGAGGTATTGCAATCACACACTCATCCTTGGGTCTAACCTGAGGTATTGCACTCACACACTCATCATTGGGGCTAACCCGAGGTATTGCACTCACACACTCATCGTTCGGGGTTAACCTGAGGTATTGCACTCACACACTCATCATTGGGGCTAACCCGAGGTATTGCACTCACACACTCATCGTTCGGGGTTAACCTGAGGTATTGCACTCACACACTCATCATTGGGGCTAACTTGAGGTATTGCACTAACACACTCATCATTGGGGCTAACCTGAGGTATTGCACTCACACACTCATTATTGGGGCTAACCTGAGGTATTGCACTAACACACTCATCATTGGGGCTAACCTGAGGTATTGCACAGTGTGTTCACACACTCATCATTGGGGCTAACCTGAGGTATTGCACTCACACACTCATCATTGGGGTTAACCTGAGGTATTGCACTCACACACACACCATTGGGGTTAACCTGAGGTATTGCACCCACACAGTCATCATTGGGGTTAACATGAGGTATTGCACTCACACACACTCATCATTGGGGCTAACCTGAGGTATTGCACAGTGTGTTCACACACTCATCATTGGGGCTAACCTGAGGTATTGCACTCACACACTCATCATTGGGGTTAACCTGAGGTATTGCACTCACACACACACCATTGGGGTTAACCTGAGGTATTGCACCCACACAGTCATCATTGGGGTTAACATGAGGTATTGCACTCACACACACACATCATTGGGGTTAACCTGAGGTATTGCACTCACACACCCATCATTGGGGTTAACCTGAGGTATTGCACGCACACACTCATCATTGGGGTTAACCTGAGGTATTGCACCAATACACTCATCATTGGGGCTAACCTGAGGTATTGCACTCACACACTCATCATTGGGCTAACCTGAGGTATTGCACTCACACATTCATCATTGGGGTTAACCTGAGGTATTGCACTCACACACTCATCATTGGGGTTAACCTGAGATATTGCACTCACAACCCATCACACTCACACACTCATCATTGGGGTTTACCTCAGGTATTGCACTCGCACACCCATCATTCTGAGGTATTGCACTCACACTCATCATTGGGGTTAACCTGAGGTATTGCACTCACACAACCTTCAATGGGGGTTAACCTGAGGTATTGCACTCACACACTCATCATTGGGGTTAACCTGAGGTATTGCACTCACACACTCATCATTGGGGTTAACCTGAGGTATTGCACTCACACACTCATCATTGGGGTTAACCTGCAGTATTGCACTCACACACTCATCATTGGGGTTAACCTGAGGTATTGCACTCACACAACCTTCAATGGGGGTTAACCTGAGGTATTGCACTCACACACTCATCATTGGGGTTAACCTGAGGTATTGCACTCACACACTCATCATTTGGGTTAACCTGAGGTATTGCACACACACACACTCATCATTGGGGTTAACCTGAGGTATTGCACTCACACACTCATCATTGGGGTTAACCTGAGGTATTGCACTCACACACTCATCATTGGGGTTAACCTGCAGTATTGCACTCACACACTCATCATTCTGAGGTATTGCACTCACACTCATCATTGGGGTTAACCTGAGGTATTGCACTCACACAACCTTCAATGGGGGTTAACCTGAGGTATTGCACTCACACACTCATCATTGGGGTTAACCTGAGGTATTGCATCATTGGGGTTAACGATTGCTTACACTACATCCGTATCGTAAATGATTTTTCCTTGCATAGCATTATAGATGGAAGCAGAATCATATAAGAGCAATGAAATAAAATAAAAATCTGATTTTCCATTTTATGAAAAACATACCAAAATTTTCTAATACATAATACTAGTGCCTCTTCTAATAGAAGCCCTCCACCCATCTGCCCATCCAACTTAAAAAAAAAAAATCTTCAAAATTCAATATTTTTTTTGATCTTTTGTATCTAAAAATCAAAAAAAAAAGCAAGATCAATAAAACTGTTTGCATTTCAGACGCAGAAGTTGTTCGAGACGCTGCCATTTGACAATCCTGACGGAGGTGTGTGGAAGCAGGGTTGGAATGTGACGTACCCCGCTGAACAGTGGAACTCCAACAAGAAACTCAAAGTGTTTGTTGTCCCCCACTCACATACCGATCCAGGTAACCCATAGCTTGTTAAAAAAATCACTTGGTATGAATTATGTATGACACAAGTTGTTCATTGTATATACAGTCTCACCATTGGAAATTCCAATTCTGACACATTTGCCAAAAATCCTGCAGTCCGATTGGTTGACATTCAGACATTTGCGACTATTAAATAGTGCATAACCCGTGGCAAATCTAGTCATGTAATGTTCAACCGTCAATAAAGTGACGTCATTTAGTTTTATTTCAATGCGTTTGTGTGTAAAATTGTCGAAAACATTTCAGTGCGTTAGAAACGGGTAAACCAGTATACCAGTATAATTGAAATTTTGAATTTTGCGACAGTCGTTTAATAGTCAGTCGCAGATCGTGTTTAATGGCTCCGCTGACACGTCACCATTAAACAAAATGTCCGACCATGAAACGACTGATATACTGTCGCAAAATTCAAAATACCAGTCAAAACCAGATAAGGCCAAAAAAATAAATAGATGTGTTTCCTATTGCATGCTCTAAAAAAAAAGGGGAGGTCGGTAGGCATTTTCTTTTTTTTTTCTTTTTTTTTTTTTTTTTGGAGCAAGATATTGTGGGATTGTACATGTATATATCTCATAAACCCCATACAAGTTGATGATACAACTGAAAGTTTCTCTGTGATGTCAGTTTACCTCGATATATTGTGATAAATCATTGTTCAGAACAAATTTAAAAAATCAAAAAATCAAAAAAAAATCATTAAACATTTAGTCAGGCCACCGGAAACACAGGTAGTTTTTTTTTGGCCTAAGCTTTCATCACAATGCTTATTGTACGCATGAAAAAAATTGTGTTGCGAATTTACATTTACTAATGCGTAAAAACCATTAATGTAAAATGTTTACTCTCAGTCGTAACCATAAACCATATCGTATTACCTCTTCTGCTTTATATATTCATTATAGCTGTCTTCTTTTTTAAATGGCATTAATTTGTGTCAAACAGCCGACTTCTTTCTATTTTCTTGCAAGCATCGACTAGTAATTGCTGGAGGTACTTGTCATTGAATACCTCAAACTTCAATAAGTATTGAGTATGATAGTGTGCCCCTGATTTTTCTATTTATTTTTTAATAAATGCATTTTTGTACGCGTTTATTTTATTTTTAATGCGTTTTTGATGAAAAAATATGCGTAATTACGCAGATACGCGAGGAAACCTGCCTGAATGGATTTTATTTCTTCATATTAACGCCTTTATTCCATGCCTTTGATATTTGTGTTGCAGGTTGGGTGAAGACGTATGACGACTACTACAACCAGCAGACACGTCACATTCTGGACAACATGTTGATCAAGCTAGAGCAGTACCCTCGTGGCAAGTTCATCTATGCCGAGATCTCCTTCTTCCATATGTGGTGGAATGAGCAAGATGACGCAAAGAAACAGAGGGTAAAAAAGTAAGTGGGTTTTCATGTTATACCTAAAACATACAGTCATGTTAATTTAAGTTTTTCCTTAAAAAGCATTCCCCTGAGTAACGAAAATCACTATCTTTTTTCCCCAATTTTGACAATTTTGCACGTCTTTTTTCCAAAATCAGCAGGCTAAGGCCTTTTCAGTTTTTTAAAAAAAACCACCTGATAACATCACTTTTTATTGTCTGGTTGTTCCATTGAAGTCATCAACAAAATGCAGTTATTAGAGAATGCAATAATGCAATACTTGTGTTTCATATTAGCCTTTATAACAAAATGTTTAAACTAATTATTTCAAAGATCAGCTGACTTTCTCCAAAAGTGATTAAATTCAAAGTGTTACACACCACTTGTTTACTGTTAAAAGATTCACGAGTGAGCAGAAGAGAACAAGTAATCAAAAGAAAACACATCTCCCATCGACTTTAAGAATTTCGAATAAATAAAACCACCCGTTAAATAATCTATTCATCAGCTTGAATGCATTTTGTGAATTTTACCTGAGATTAAGACTGTAGTACACACCAAATTGGTGTACATTTCATAAATTCTGTGTAAAAGAAGATTTGTTAATTTCTTTTAGCAATCGTAAAACAATCTGCCTGAATTTATAAACAAGTGTTTGACTATGAATTGTCTTTAAAGTTTCTACTAGAAGTCCTTAAGTTTTCTTAATAGAAATGTAATAAATAAATGTTTTATTAAAGGAACTAACCTGCCAAATAACGGCAAAATTGCACGTCAAAGAAGTTTATCAAAACACTATCCAGATGTACAGGTCATATAATAATGTATATGTGCTGATAAAAATTATAGGTTTATTTACGGGTTCTTAAAATACCGATAATTGAATAAGCATAAAATGAATTATGGGTTGATAACTCTTAATTTGACGTTTCAGGAATCAGAGTTGGAGTTAGGCCCGGAAACCGTTAATATTATGTCTATAGAGTTTAGATTCTCAAAACATGGAAATTATATATATACCTCGCCATCAGTCTGCTTAGAAATGGTGTACATCTGTTGTAAAATTTTCTTGTTGATGGTGTGATAATGACTTTAATGCAGTGGTTTAACAATATTACTTTAATGCGTATAGGTTTAACAATATTACTGTACTCCTCCAGATTACTGGATGATGGTCGTCTAGAGATTGTGACGGGTGGCTGGGTAATGAATGACGAAGCCAACGCCCACTACTTTGCCATGTTGGATCAGCTGATAGAGGGGCATCAATGGTTGGATGGAACCGTGGGTAAGTTGTAAACTCACATTTTAGATAGACATGTCATATAAATTTACATTTTGGATTGGCATGTCATATTGATTTACATTTTGGATTTGCACATCATTTAAATTTACATTTTGGATTTGCACGTCGTATAAATTTACATTTTGGATTGGCACGTCATATAACTTTACATTTTGGAGAGGCACGTCATATAAATTTTCATTTTGGATTGGCATGTCATATAAATTTACATTTTGGATTTGCACATCATTTAAATTTACATTTTGGATTGGCACGTCATATAACTTTACATTTTGGAGAGGCACGTCATATAAATTTACATTTTGGATTGGCATGTCATATAAATTTTCATTTTGGATTGGCATGCTATATAAATTTACATTTTGGATTGACATGTCATATAAATTTACATTTTGGATTGGCACATCATATAAATTTACATTTTGGATTTGCATGTCATATAAATTTACATTTTGGATTGGCATGTCTTATAAATTTACATTTTGGATTGGCACGCTATATAAATTTACATTTTGGATTGACATGTCATATAAATTTACATTTTGGATTGATATGTCTTATTAATTTACATTTTGGATTGACACATCATTTAAATTTACATTTTGGATTTGCACGTCATATAAATTTACATTATGGATTTGCACGTCATATAAATTTACATTTTGGATTGACATGTCATATAAATTTACGTTTTGGATTGGCACGCTATACAAATTTACATTTTGGATTGACATGTCATATAGATTTTCATTTTGGATTGGCACGCTATATAAATTTACATTTTGGATTGGCACGCTATATAAATTTACATTTTGGATTGACATGTCATATAAATTTACATTTTGGATTGGCACGTCATTTAAATTCACATTTTGAATTGGCACGCCATATAAATTCACATTTTGGATTGGCGTGTCATATAAATTTACATTTTGGATTGGCACGCTATATAAATTTACATTTTGGATTGACATGTCATATAAATTTACATTTTGGATTTGCACGTCATATAAATTTACATTTTGGATTGGCATGTCATATAAATTTACGTTTTGGATTGGCACGCTATATTAATTTACATTTTGGATTGACATGTCATATAAATTTACATTTTGGATTGGCACGCTATATAAATTTACATTTTGGATTGGCACGCTATATAAATTTACATTTTGGATTGACATGTCATATAAATTTACATTTTGGATTGGCACGTCATTTAAATTCACATTTTGAATTGGCACGCCATATACATTTACATTTTGGATTGGCAAGCTATATAAATTTACATTTTGGATTGGCACGCTATATAAATTTACATTTTGGATTGACATGTCATATAAATTTACATTTTGGATTGGCACGTCATATAAATTTACATTTTGGATTGACCATCATTTAAATTCCCATTTTGGATTGGTAACGTCATTTAAATTTACATTTTGGATTGGCATGTCATATTTACATTTTGGATTGGCACGTCATATAAATTCACATTTTGGATTGGCACGTCATTTAAATTTACATTTTGGATTTGCATGTCAGTGGAGTAGTGTGGGGCATTGGTACATTTTAGATAAACTTTCTTCTATAAACGTATCCAAACAAACAATATTGAGGTAGTAAGATGTTGTTTACCATGTTTACTAAAAAAAAAGACGAAAAATGTAATGGTGAAAAAATGACAAGTTCTGAATTGTGAAGTAGCCGAATTTCGGTCCCTGTTATAGAAGGGAAAAAAGCGCTGTCTTTAATAGTAAGTATAGGGCATGGTTCCCCGATCTGTGTATCCTTCGCCTCTATCTGGGATAGCTCTTAATATAGCCGAAGATAATTTACAGTTGAGCCTTTAAACAACAAATCCATTCTTCCATTTTCAGGTAAGAAACCCAGCGCGGGTTGGGCCATAGATCCGTTTGGCCACACCCCGACCATGGCGTACCTGCTGCGCAGGTCTGGCTTCAACAACATGCTTATACAGAGGGTACACTACGCCGTGAAGAAACACCTGGCCAAAAACAAACAGCTCGAGTTTATGTGGAGACAGAACTGGGGTAAGAGGGATAAACTCTGTGACTTGCATGAAGAGTCATGTTAAGTTATATTCAGTATTTCTTGGTCAGTTTTTAACCAAAAACCTAGTTATTAGATTGGGGTATGCCGTTTGGAGGGCAGGTGTGCATGCGTGCATGCGGGCAGGCATGCATGCGGTGTCAAACTCTTAGTTACGCATGAGATATTGCTGTGTCGGTACTTTATATGGAAAGAAAGCTTGGGATTGCATTTGGGGTCACTGGGGTCAAGGTCACTGTTACTAAAAAATTTAAACGATTTCCACTCGGTAACTTAAGTAAGGAATGAGATATTAGAATGAAACTTGCTCTGTAGGTAGCTTATATCAAAAGGAAGTTTAGGATTGCATTTGGGGTCACTGGGGTCAAGGACGTTGTTACTGAAAATAGAAAAATGGTTTCCGCTGAATAACTTCAGTTGGGATGAGACATCTTGCTGTGTATATACCTTATATGGAAAGGAAGCTTGGGATTGCATTTGGGGCTCACTAGGGTCAAATTCAAGGTCACTGTTACTTAAAATAGAAAAAACGATTTCCGCCCAATTGAGTTAGGAATATCTCATTGCAACGAAACTTGCTGTGTATGTAGCTTATATTTGCCTTACTAACTATTTTTTTCTTTCTTTACTGTTGTCATTTACTGTGTATGCATTGATGTTTGTGATTCACATGTCATTCTGTTTATTTTATATTATACTTCATTTTTGTAATTTGCTGTTTTTGGTAGAAAAAAAACTTTTGTTACTTCATTTTCATCTTACCGGTACTGTAATAGCATTTCAAATGGAAAACCTGGTTTTCGTGGAATTTTCATGTTTCTTGTATAACAATTTCTTTACATTATAGACAACTTTTACTGTTACAACAGAAATTTCACACATCAAATTTATTAGTTTGTTCAAATGAGTTTGATAAAAAATAGCAGTGTAATAAATAGAGATTATTTAACTGTTGGAATCGATTATAGGGAAATGTTGACATGTTCTTTTCACGAACGAGCATATGTGAGTGAGTGGAAAAACAAAACACGACCAAGGAAGGATTTCCATATATAAATCGAACCCAGCAGTTAAATAATTTATTTATTACATTTTAAATCAGTTTTAATATGTATAATTTTAAACCTATATTATTCGCTTTATTGAACGACATCAGCAACACTTTATTGACGTCATAACCCAACGTCACACTTATTTTTGTGTTCACTGAGAAATCCCAATCTTTCACCCACAGAAATGTAATAAATAAAAATAACATGTTTTATCAGGGTATAGCCTATAACACTATCACCCAGACTAGATGGTCGACAAGAGTTCAAGAAGGAAGTTTACTTAAATAGATAGGGTTTGTATAAGCAAAAACTGAGGTGTTGAATGTTTATCCCACAAGTTGTTTTTCTTACAGATGCA
This sequence comes from Cyrtodaria siliqua, assembly GCA_037043455.1. Taxonomy (NCBI): domain Eukaryota; kingdom Metazoa; phylum Mollusca; class Bivalvia; order Adapedonta; family Hiatellidae; genus Cyrtodaria; species Cyrtodaria siliqua. The sequence goes on from JAWPHD010010645.1 coordinate 14,007, forward strand.
GAAGGAAGTACAGACATGTTGTGTCACGTGATGCCGTTTTACTCGTACGACATCCCGCACACGTGTGGCCCCGAGCCTGCCATCTGTTGTCAGTTTGACTTTCGTAGATTGCCTGGTAGCACGTACAACTGTCCCTGGCGTGTAGCACCCCAAGCCATCTCGGATATAAATATTGCAGAAAGGTCAGTTGTAGTGTATAAAGTAAATGACATCTGGCCCTGACGTATAGCACCCAAAGATGTCTCGGATATAAATATTGCAGAAAGGTCAGTTGTAGTGTATATAGTAGATGACATCTGTCCCTGGCGTATAGCACCCCAAGCCATCTCGGATATAAATATTGCAGAAAGGTCAGTTGTAGTGTATATAGTAAATGACATCTGGCCAGGCGTTGTATATAGTAGATGACATGTGGCCTGGTGTTGTATATAGTAGATGACATCTGGCCAGGTGTTGTATATAGTAGATGACGTGGCCAGGTGTTGTATATAGTAGATGACATCTGGCCAGGTGTTGTATATAGTAGATGACATCTGGCCAGATGTTGTTGTCAGTCATATACGGCGAGTGCGTCCATGTCCTGGATAGTAAAGAATATTTTTTTTATTAAGGTCAATAATACACAGCCACAAATATATATATTTATCACATAACTTGCGGTGTGGGAGTGTAATAAAGCAATGGTATATTATTCATATTACACTAGTGTAATAAATATGCAAACGAGGGTCACATCAACGTTTGGTATTTTCTGTTCATCTCAGTGTTGAAGTTCATAGGAATTGCCTTGGCGACTTCGGTTATCTTTTAAAGGACTGGATTATGGAAATCGACGAGGTAGTTCCTTTGTTTAGTATCGCATGGCGATGACCGAGTCAACATAAGACGTCCTCATACAAACATAGACGTATATATAGGCAGCTACAGTAATAAATGTTCCTTATGAGGCTTTTTTTTGAGTTACTTGATAAGTAGAATTTCATTTTTGTGCCGATGTAATATTTAATTTATTAAACTCGTTGGATAAAAAAAAAAATCTAAATTACTCAAACTTTGTTCATTTTATTCTTACACTACACACAACAAATGGTCTGTTTAATTGTTTTTCAGGACCCGTGTACTAATTGATCAGTGGAAGAAAAAGGCAGCGCTGTATAGAAGCGAGTCCCTGTTTATCCCCCTTGGTGACGACTTCAGGTACGACAAGGCCGACGAGTGGGACCTCCAGTTTGGCAACTACATCAAGCTGTTTGATTACATGAAAGCACACCCAGAACTTGGTGTAGAGGTGGGTCAGATGTAGTCACATTTATACTGTAGGGAACGGTAACTAATGTTGTAATTTAACTCATTTGCAAATGTGATAGTAATATATCTGCAATAAAATATTATTAAGGGCTATCGCATTAAAACATACATAGGACCCCAGGAAGGCACTTTTGAAATTGAATACCCACCCATAGATGCAAACTTGAGTTTAAACTCATTTCTGAAAATAGGGTTCACCCATAGTTGTTCATTAAATTGTAACTCTTTTATTCAGTATTGCGGCCCCTTGGTCTTTCCAAGAATAAAATATTAAAAGTATAAGCAACTACTGGCAAAGAAGCAATAGTCCTCATGAAAAAGAACCTTTTTCTTAGATATCTCAGTGTAACATATTTTTAACTGTTGATATTTTCAGAAAATACAGGTTACCCCATGTCTCATTTGTAAACAAAATATCCGTGTAAGAAATATATGCTAACACATTCTAGCAGAGGGTACCAAAAGGGTATTTTAACGTCGCGAAAAGTCGACACAGAAGCAATACTCGGCGTCGTAAAGAAACTGGTACAATGATGTGTTGTACAATAATAGTCAATTTTAACTTACATATTTACTTAAGATTAATGACTGACATACATATTTGTATAATTTTGTGTAATTTTGTGTCCGGAGAAGTAATCTGATTTTGTCAAAGGGAAGTAACACTGTAAAATTAATACATAATTTAATGAATGTGTTGTCTCCCTTTGATACTAAGTGTTAGGTGTCGCTTATTGTTTATAAAAGTCGAGCATAAAACAACCCGTCTCGTTCCCCAACATTATAAATCGAGCCATTATATATATGCACGCGCACCCCCACGTGACAGTGTTTAAAAATTAAGTGCTCATTTGAGTGTGCGGTCATTTTTATGGTCAATATTTACTTTTTGGCATATTTATTCTTGTTTTTGTAATCAGATTAAGCATTTTTGAATTTCATTAACACACATTGAGATAATCCCATCAAAAATAAAATAAAAGTTTTAACAGAATGAGGGTTCGCAACAACTATTGCTTCTTTGCTATTATAGGAACCTTGTTTGTGGATAGCTAGGTGGACCAGTTTGAGTCTCACTGTGTGTCCTTAGGCAAGAAACTTTTTTGTGTATGTGAGATGAGGAGGTAAACTGGGTGGTCCCTAGTGTTGGAGTCTAACCTCCGAAAACTTTAAAGAACCATAAGAAACTATTTAGTAATAAGACTAAGGCAGGGTTCCTGGATTACTTTGTATCCTTCCCTTTTTCCTGGTATGGCTCAAATTAACCTAAATATTGAGCCATTAACAACAATTCAAATACAGTTTCTCTAAAAAATGTAATTTCAATGGAACCATCTTTCATGAATTTACATTTTACAATTTTAAATCCTAGAAACTATTTGATTGAACATTTGAAATTAATAGTGAATCAACAATAAAAATCAACAAAATGCCCCGATCCCACCACCACACCACTGCCCAGTCCATTGGGATACAGTCTTGTATATGGATTACAAAATGAAACACTTGGCAATTTTTTTATGTTAAATAGTATATAAAGGTGCAAATGTATGAAGGTATAGTTTGCAAGTATTCTAGGACCATGTTTGTATAAATTCAGGCTGATTTTGGCACACTGTCGGACTACTTCAATTCCCTGTATGGGGATTACAAAGTGAAGCCAGGGACGAAGCCCAGTGGTTATCCGACCCTGAACGGGGACTTTTACACGTACGCAGACAAGGACGACCATTACTGGAGTGGGTATTTCACGTCGCGACCATTCCAGAAGAATCTAGACCGGGTGATGGAGAGTCATTTAAGGTTGGTTAAAAAACACCTAAGCTCGAATTTAGCACTCGCAACTCATCTTTTGCAAGTTTTGGATAATACTGGTTTCCAAAGATAAAATAATGACCAACAGGTGAAGCAAATGCTTCTCTGGTTTGTTTTAGAAGTTAGCAACACTGTCATCAGGGTCATATTGTATTCTAATGAGCTTCTATTTTGATAGATAGTAATGGTCAGAGATTTCCAATTTGGCAAGTTAAAATTTTATGCACTGGCCAAAGTTTGTGAGTGCATAAAAAAGTTAATTTCTACCCCTGGTGTTTTAAGTATTTAGTAGATTTTTTGCAAGGATTTACAGAGATTTCAGAGAGACAGAAAAGTGGCCTCCTACTGGGAATGATTCCCTTGGGAAACATTTCTTACAACACTGATGTTTTGGGACTGCTTCTTCAAGTACACTTAAAGCTGCATGCATAAGCGACATCAGACAACATAAGAAAATAAAGGATATTATTGAGTGACCATCATGTTAAGCATTTGCTTCATTTGTATCGATGATAATTGTAGTTTCCCAATGATTGTAAATGAACTGGGACTTGACTAAAAATCCTCAAGAAAATTGTATGTCAAAACGTTCAAGAGATTTCGGTAATTTATTTTCCAATTTGTACAACTTCAATTAATTGATTGGCATTCTTCAGTGTCAATATTAACAACATGTGATTTGAGATTCATACGAAAATAAATTTTATGATGAGGCTCTAATTACTTTGGTAAAGGCTAATCTAACAAACAAACGAGTGCAATAAAAGCAGAAATAATTTATGTTGGAAGTGACAGAAATATCGGTATAGCGATCCATGTTTTAAATAAGCACAATATCCATTTCCAGGGCAGCTGAGATTCTGTTTACCATGACAACGGCTAGTGCAAGGCGCTTGGATCACAAGAATTTCCCTGTGGAAAGCTTCATGGATAAGTTGATCAAGGCCAGAAGAAATCTGGGCCTGTTCCAACATCACGATGGTATTACAGGGACGGCTAAAGACTTTGTTGTCATCGATTATGGAAACAGGTACAAATAAAGGTCTTCTCTTAAAAAACTATCATTAATTTGTTCACCAGATTGTATCTCTGATAAATACTTCACAATTGTCGAGCGCCCCTTTGAGGAAAATGTTATATAAATTACAGTTTTGAAAAGAAATATACCCACCCTGTTCTGTTGATTTTTCATGACCACATGCTTATATACATGTATACATTTCTGACCATTTTGCAGTGAACTAATAATGCATACAACTTTGTGAAAAATAGTCATTTGTTAACCAGGATTGATATTTGTTATCCAGATTGATGTCATCTCTACTATATTTGTTACCCAGGTTGATATCATCTCTACTATATTTGTTACCCAGGTTGATATCATCTGTACTATATTTGTTACCCAGGTTGATATCATCTCTACTATATTTGTTACCCAGGTTGATATCATCTCTACTATATTTGTTACCCAGGTTGATATCATCTGTACTATATTTGTTACCCAGGTTGATATCATCTCTACTATATTTGTTACCCAGGTTGATATCATCTCTACTATATTTGTTACCCAGGTTTATATCATCTATATATTTGTTACCCAGGTTGATATCCTCTATATATTTGTTACCCAGGTTGATATCATCCCTGCGAGACATGAAGCTGTTGATCAAGGAGTGTGCCACGTACTTGACACTGGACACAAAAACACAGTACGCATTCTCTGAAGGTTCTCCTATCTACAATGTGGTAAGTCATATCGAGTTAAATGAAGGACTTCTGTTGTTAATATACAATACCAGTCTTGCAGGATGAAGTCTTAAATGTGTGGTAAGTCAGTTGATTTATTAATTACTTCAGTTTCAATTTCTTGACAAAACTGATTGTTTGTGAAATTGAAAAATTGTTTTTCATAGAACAAATACCTATGAAATACCAATTCTAATGTACTCCGTTTAAGAGACAACTCTGTTTCCTGTTGAAAAACTGCAGACGTCATTTCATGTACATTTCTGTTTAGGATGAGACGAGGGCCAGTCATGACTCCCTGCCGGAAAAGTCGGTGATGGAATTGGGGGATGAAAATAGCGACCCGAGGTACGGTCATTTCCTTATGTGTTCGAGATATACCATTATACATGGAGAATATTGCATCTGTTTCATATCACATCCTATATCAGTATCAGCGTAAGAGATAGAGTGTGATATGCAGATACTTATATATGCAATGTTCTGTTTATCAAATACAACTAAGTAAAGGTGAAATATAGGGTGGCTTGACAGTAACAGTGAGATTGGGTAGTTTTATTATATACTTTCCAGTGAAATAGTGGATTTTATGATTAAAATAAAACCTTATATTTTCATTGTTTATATTTCACCTATAACATATTTTCACTCAAAATGATGTCATGCGAATTTATGTTGACGTTGTGTCATTGTTTTGGCGCATCATAGTTTTGCTGCAAGAATTTCGATGTTGTGAGTATATAATAAATAGAATATTTGTTGGTTTGTCGTGAATATAGGATGTATATTCATCTCAAAGTGACAAAACTCAAATATTTTCACTCGTGCTAAAGCACTCGTGAAAATATAAGTTTTCTCACTTCTCGATGAAAATAAATCCTATATTCACTCAAAACAAACAAATATCCTCTATTTAATTGCACGTATCATATTGGTTCCAGTGATGAGGGTATCACTTATTCAGAAAAAGTGTATTCTTTACTAAATATCTTAGTCATCAAAATGATAAAGTCATGATAGTCAATTAATCTACTTGTGGTCAATGAAAACACACCAGTAGATTATATGGGTGTTAACCCTTAACCCGCTACATATATATATAATGGACTGTTCTTTCTTTGAATTAAGACCATTCCATTTATGTGACAAAGGGGTGTTTTGGGGAAAATGACTGATCAGCAGCCAGACATTGTAAACTCTGATCCTGCAAGTTACTCGCAGGCTGATTTGGGTTTAAAATGGATGCAAAGGCTATTACAGTCGTGCTTAGCAGGTTAAGGGTTAAATGTTAAAGTAATTTATAATCATAAGTGCCTATTTTGAAATTGAAGGATGTTTAAGAAATAAATATTTATTGTTATTATTTCGATTCTTACACAACAATAACCTCATTGTTTACGCTATTGTTGGGGCACTATATATTATCTCGGAGGTCAAGGTAATCAGGCTGCTATGTTAACAGGCTGTTCCATTGGGCGCCCCCGTATGCAAAGTTCTGCGTTTCAATACACTAGTAGTCACGTGACAAACAATTAAGTCATTGCTTACGTCATATAGCTTGCGATGTATGACGTCAAACGTTCTCACCTTGTTCAAGATGCTTATTAATGCTATATGTACATATGCATATCGGGGGGTGCACGGTTTGGTTGTTGTAATTAACATTTCATTAAAATTACCGTTGAATTTGTCTTCGTGACGTATGTTTATCAAGTGACGTCATGTAACGTGGAGCTTCCAATGGATGAAATATACGCGGGGAATTAATGGAACAGCTGTATTTTATCGTAGAATAACATACAGCTGTATCTCTTCTTTGTGTATATGAAAGACTGTGGAGGTTGTGTCAGAATAATTAATAAATGGAAACACTGATTGTCTCAGAGATTCCTAAACATAATGTTCAGGTAATGTCACACAGGTAGAAAACAAAAGTCACACATTTTATACCGGTTATAGCCAACCATTTTACCGTTCCCAGGAAATCATCCCAACGTTACGTTATTCCAACAAGCATAATATCATTTTGCTTTAATATGGAAATTGCTCACATGCCAAAGTATCGAAACCAATCAGATTGCAGATTGTGGCATTTGTTATATACTATTTAATACCACAACAAACTAAGTGCGCCTTTGAGGCAGTCGGTTAGAGTGTCGTCTACTATGTGTCTACTCAACCGAAGGTTCAGGGTTCGAGCCTTATATAAGGCAACATTTTTTAAACCGTACAATGTTAAGATATTTCAAAAAATACTATACGAAACTACTACGAAATAAATCTGATTGGTTCTGACAATTTGGCATTTGAGTACTCGGTATGCTTTTTGTAAATTCAGTTTTATTGTTTTTCTACCCCAGACCAGTAATGTTCTACAACTCGCTGGCCCAGGCTCGAGACCAGGTGGTGAAGATCTACGTAGATACCCCATTGGTGGAGGTCAAAGACGACAAAGGTCAAATAGTTCTGTCACAGGTTGATCCATTCTGGACAAAATCAGATGATATCTCCAAATCTAAATACAAGGTACAACTGCAGATATATCTCCCTCTCTGCTGTCCTTAATAACATCACTTCATCCCATGACCTAAAAAGGATAAAGCATGTGCACATAACTATAATCTAACACCAAACAAATAACTACAGTTTCATCCTGTCTTCAGTTATTGTGTTCTTGTAACATAGCGTCACTTTAAATGACATAAGTAATGTTGCGTTTCTGTTTTGCATGTTTTCTGGCATTTAAAATGACTTCTTAATGGTTATCGAAAGTGACGCCATGATGTGAGAGGTATTGATTGGAAATTTAATACCTCTTCAATAAGCAGTAATCATCAAGTATTCTGTAAATCATGTTTAACCCTTAACCCACTAAGCACGACTATAATAGCCTTTGCGTCCATTGTAAGCCCAGATCAGCCTGTGAGTAACTCGCCCAAAACACCCCTTTGTCACATAAATGGAATGTTCTTACTTCAAAGAAAGAACAGTCCATTTTATATATGTAGCGGGTTAAGGGATAATAGAGAATCTTGTTAAGTGCTAAAAGTTCAGTGTAAGTTGGCAATTTTCAGTTTCTGCGTGTTTAATACTTATTTATTTCCATGTTTTACAAGTTTATTATGATACAATAAACAGTGAATTTGATTTGAGGTAATATAAAACAACTAGAGCAAAATCGAACAAATTTGAGTGGGGGAAAAAGCTTGAATTTTTGGGTGATAAAGTTAATATTGACACATTTTGCATCCTGCAGGTATCATTCCGACTGATCATCCCGGCCCTGGGTATTGTAAGATACACCGTGAAGAGAGTAGCCTCTAACCCCAGCAATATACCTGTCTCCGTGATCACGTTCAATCAGGAGGCCAATGTTGTCTCGTAAGTACAAACCTGCGCCAATGCGCTGTGACTTAAATGAACTGCATTTAGTGGTCACCTGTATATAGCATGCATTTAGTGGTCACCTGTATATAGCAATCATCTTTATTTAGAGATAACCTGTGTTTCAGAAATAGGTAATTTATCCTTTCCTTGGGTTACATCAGGACTGTTAACAACTTTCCAATTCACTTAAGTGAATGAATTGAATTGAATGTTGTTTAACGGCTCATCAACACAGAATAGGTTATTTAGAGCCGCCCCAGAGAGAGGGGAAGGATACATAGGAATCCGGGAACCTGCCCTGCTCTTATTATCGAATAGATTCCTATGGTTCTTTAACGTGCTCGGAGGATAGACCGATACACGGGACCGCCCGGTTTACGTCCCCATCCGACGGACGGGGCTAAGGGAAAGTGTCTTGCCCAAGAACACACCGACGGAACTCAGTGGCACCACGGAGGATTGAACCCGGGGCCTCCGGTTACAAATCCGCCGCGCTACCGACTGCGCCACGCCAGCCCTTAAGTGAATGAGTTGTCAAGATTAAATAATGCAACACATGTAACATGTACAAAGTAGGAATAGCGTGACACTGAAACTTGGCAGAAGTAGAGGAAGAATGGCATCTACCTTTCTTAATAAACTATCAATGCAGAAAATGTATAAATGATATAATGGATGGGTAAAAGATCGGAAACGATCAGTGGCAGAAAAGTTATTAAGAACATCGATATTAAAGAAACTAACCCGCCAAATAACTGCAAAACTACACGAAAAAAAGGTTTATCAAAACTGTATCCAGTTGTTCAGGTCATATAATAATGTATATGTGCCGATTAAAAGTAAAGATTCATTCACAGGTTCTTAAAAATGAGTTGGTAACTCTTAATTCGACGCTCCAGTGTCAGGATTTGGCCTGGCTGGTTAAAGTCGTTTGTATTGTGTCTATAGAGTTTGGATTCTCAATATATATCAGTTATAATATATATATACCTCGTCGTCAGTAGGTTTAGAAACGGTGTTTATATATTGTAAACTTTTACTATTCTTGTCGGGATAGCTACTTTAAAACTGGTAGCATTGTGTTGTCTCTTTTATTGTACTTTTTTTTATGCACAATCGTTAAACATTAAAATGTGTTTGTCAAATAAACTGTAAACCATTGCATTACGTGGTCCGAGTATTAACTTTCATACCCCATCAAACCCAAAGAATCGAAAAACGGGGTTGGCTGGGTATGAAATAAAAACCTTAATATCGGTTTAAAAAGTTTGCATATTGTAAAATTAAAACATTTTAATAATAGGCTATTTTAAACAGGTTATCACATTTTTTCGGTAAAAAATGTTTTAATCACGTTTTATTGTCGAAATATCCGTTATAAAATCCTGCTAATATAAGCTTTCCCATCGCTTAATGGAATTAAGGTGAGACCACGTAATGATATTACCATTCTGACAACTATCATTTTATATCGCTATATTACAACCATTACCATAACGATTGCTAAGTAAACCTGTATTATATAATACATTCATACATATGTATATGTAAAACATTTGAATTGAATCAAATAAGAAAAAGGAAAATAATATTCTAGGTACAGCGTGTTTAATATCCTGTTGTTTGTATGTAGTATACTTTACCAATATTTTTAGGTTGAAAATGTAGATTGCAACTGCTAGTATGAATATGTTGAGGAATTAAACATTTAGAGTAACTCTCCCAACAATTTACACTTAATATATGCTATACAGTAATACACATTGTACAATATTTATCTACCTGCAACTGTCACATGCAGAGGTGTAGGATGTCCCCATTTTATATTCAGTTTGTCATTTTTTTGTCATGCTCATTCAAGGTCTTTATCATGACACCGCGTGTGGAAATGTGGGTCTGCTATAGAATTTGCAGCAACTTTGCAGTTCTGCAGGTAAGAAGGTTTTAGGCCCATTTTCCATATTTTATCTTGATGTAAATGGAGGATGAGCCTGGCGCGTTCATTCGAGTTAGGCGCCATATAAACTTTCATGTGTTGGTGCGCCGTAAAACCCAATGCAATTATCTGACCGTGATATTTCCATTTCAGGCAGATATTTGGAGTGGACAATATGCCTGGTACGGAGATTGTGCTGGAGAACCCTCATCTAAAGGCAACATTCTCTGGTTCTAATGGCTTGTTGACGGTGAGTACGACTAATCCAATCATGAATATGAGTAGTTGTAACGTGTATAGAGCCTTTGCCTGTTTTGGGCACAATTGAATGTTGACTGTGTCAAATCATGATACTTGACCCTTATCCCGCTAAGCACGACTATAATAGACTTTGCGTCCATTGTAAACCCAGATCAGCATGTTAGTAATCAGCCTGCTGATCAGTCATTTCCCCCAAAACACCCCTTTGTCACATAAATGGAATGGTCTGAATTGGGTTAAGGGTTTATATATTTTACATCAATTAATAAACAAGCTACCATACACAGCTTATACAAATTACTGTCAATCGTTTGATGACTGAGGAACCTGGTTGAAAACCTAACTGTCCTAGAACATGACCACCGTACCCTCTCATTTACAACATCAACCCTGGGTTGCATGGTGAAAAGCGAGTGTGCTACTAACTGTGCTACCCAGACCCTTATGATACTTGACGTGATTGTGGGAATTATCCAGACATTACTAACTGTGCTACCCAGACCCTTATGATACTTGACTTGATTGTGGGTTTGAAAATTATCCAGACATTACTAACTGTGCTACCCAGACCCTTATGATACTTGACGTGATTGTGGGTTTGAAAATTATCCAGACATTACTAACTGTGCTACCCAGACCCTTATGATACTTGACGTGATTATGGGTGTGGGAATTATCCAGACATTACTAACTGTGCTACCCAGACCCTTATGATACTTGACGTGATTGTGGGTTTGAAAATTATCCAGACATTACTAACTGTGCTACCCAGACCCTTATGATACTTGGCGTGATTGTGGGTGTGGGAATTATCCAGACATTACTAACTGTGCTACCCAGACCCTTATGATACTTGACATGATTATGGGTGTGGGAATTATCCAGACATTACTAACTGTGCTACCCAGACCCTTATGATACTTGACGTGATTGTGGGTGTGGGAATTATCCAGACATTACTAACTGTGCTACCCAGACCCTTATGATACTTGACGTGATTATGGGTGTGGGAATTATCCAGACATTACTAACTGTGCTACCCAGACCCTTATGATACTTGACGTGATTATGGGTGTGGGAATTATCCAGACATTACTAACTGTGCTACCCAGACCCTTATGATACTTGACGTGATTGTGGGTGTGGGAATTATCCAGACATTACTAACTGTGCTACCCAGACCCTTATGATACTTGACGTGATTATGGGTGTGGGAATTATCCAGACATTACTAACTGTGCTACCCAGACCCTTATGATACTTGACGTGATTGTGGGTGTGGGAATTATCCAGACATTACTAACTGTGCTACCCAGACCCTTATGATACTTGACATGATTATGGGTGTGGGAATTATCCAGACATTACTAACTGTGCTACCCAGACCCTTATGATACTTGACGTGATTATGGGTGTGGGAATTATCCAGACATTACTAACTGTGCTACCCAGACCCTTATGATACTTGACATGATTGTGGGTGTGGGAATTATCCAGACATTACTAACTGTGCTACCCAGACCCTTATGATACTTGACGTGATTGTGGGTGTGGGAATTATCCAGACATTACTAACTGTGCTACCCAGACCCTTATGATACTTGACATGATTATGGGTGTGGAAATTATCCAGACATTACTAACTGGGCTACCCAGACCCTTATGATACTTGACGTGATTGTGGGTGTGGGAATTATCCAGACATTACTAACTGTGCTACCCAGACCCTTATGATACTTGACGTGATTGTGGGTGTGGGAATTATCCAGACATTACTAACTGTGCTACCCAGACCCTTATGATACTTGACGTGATTATGGGTGTGGGAATTATCCAGACATTACTAACTGTGCTACCCAGACCCTTATGATACTTGACGTGATTATGGGTGTGGGAATTATCCAGACATTACTAACTGTGCTACCCAGACCCTTATGATACTTGACATGATTATGGGTGTGGGAATTATCCAGACATTACTAACTGTGCTACCCAGACCCTTATGATACTTGACGTGATTATGGGTGTGGGAATTATCCAGACATTACTAACTGTGCTACCCAGACCCTTATGATACTTGACGTGATTATGGGTGTGGGAATTATCCAGACATTACTAAATGTGCTACCCAGACCCTTATGATACTTGGCGTGATTATGGGTGTGGGAATTATCCAGACATTACTAACTGGGCTACCCAGACCCTTATGATACTTGACGTGATTGTGGGTGTGGGAATTATCCAGACATTACTAACTGGGCTACCCAGACCCTTATGATACTTGACGTGATTATGGGTTTGAAAATTATCCAGACATTACTAACTGTGCTGCCCAGACCCTTATGATACTTGACGTGATTGTGGGTGTGGGAATTATCCAGACATTACTAACTGGGCTACCCAGACCCTTATGATACTTGACGTGATTGTGGGTGTGGGAATTATCCAGACATTACTAACTGTGCTACCCAGACCCTTATGATACTTGACATGATTATGGGTGTGGAAATTATCCAGACATTACTAACTGGGCTACCCAGACCCTTATGATACTTGACGTGATTGTGGGTGTGGGAATTATCCAGACATTACTAACTGTGCTACCCAGACCCTTATGATACTTGACGTGATTGTGGGTGTGGGAATTATCCAGACATTACTAACTGTGCTACCCAGACCCTTATGATACTTGACATGATTATGGGTGTGGGAATTATCCAGACATTACTAACTGTGCTACCCAGACCCTTATGATACTTGACGTGATTATGGGTGTGGGAATTATCCAGACATTACTAACTGTGCTACCCAGACCCTTATGATACTTGACGTGATTATGGGTTTGAAAATTATCCAGACATTACTAACTGTGCTACCCAGACCCTTATGATACTTGACGTGATTGTGGGTGTGGGAATTATCCAGACATTACTAACTGTGCTACCCAGACCCTTATGATACTTGACATGATTATGGGTGTGGAAATTATCCAGACATTACTAACTGGGCTACCCAGACCCTTATGATACTTGACATGATTATGGGTGTGGAAATTATCCAGACATTACTAACTGGGCTACCCAGACCCTTATGATACTTGACATGATTATGGGTGTGGAAATTATCCAGACATTACTAACTGGGCTACCCAGACCCTTATGATACTTGACGTGATTATGGGTGTGGGAATTATCCAGACATTACTAACTGTGCTACCCAGACCCTTATGATACTTGACATGATTATGGGTGTGGGAATTATCCAGACATTACTAACTGGGCTACCAAGACCCTTATGATACTTGGCGTGATTGTGGGTTTGAAAATTATCCAGACATTACTAACTGTGCTACCCAGACCCTTATGATACTTGACGTGATTGTGGGTTTGAAAATTATCCAGACATTACTAACTGTGCTACCCAGACCCTTATGATACTTGGCGTGATTGTGGGTGTGGGAATTATCCAGACATTACTAACTGTGCTACCCAGACCCTTATGATACTTGACATGATTATGGGTGTGGAAATTATCCAGACATTACTAACTGTGCTACCCAGACCCTTATGATACTTGACATGATTGTGGGTGTGGGAATTATCCAGACATTACTAACTGTGCTACCCAGACCCTTATGATACTTGGCGTGATTGTGGGTGTGGGAATTATCCAGACATTACTAACTGTGCTACCCAGACCCTTATGATACTTGACATGATTATGGGTGTGGAAATTATCCAGACATTACTAACTGTGCTACCCAGACCCTTATGATACTTGACGTGATTGTGGGTGTGGGAATTATCCAGACATTACTAACTGTGCTACCCAGACCCTTATGATACTTGGCGTGATTGTGGGTGTGGGAATTATCCAGACATTACTAACTGTGCTCCCCAGACCCTTATGATATTTGACGTGATTGTGGGAATTATCCAGACATTACTAACTGTGCTACCCAGACCCTTATGATACTTGGCGTGATTGTGGGTTTGAAAATTATCCAGACATTACTAACTGTGCTACCCAGACCCTTATGATACTTGGCGTGATTGTGGGTGTGGGAATTATCCAGACATTACTAACTGTGCTACCCAGACCCTTATGATACTTGACGTGATTGTGGGTGTGGGAATTATCCAGACATTACTAACTGTGCTACCCAGACCCTTATGATACTTGACGTGATTGTGGGTGTGGGAATTATCCAGACATTACTAACTGTGCTACCCAGACCCTTATGATACTTGGCGTGATTGTGGGTGTGGGAATTATCCAGACATTACTAACTGTGCTACCCAGACCCTTATGATACTTGGCGTGATTGTGGGTGTGGGAATTATCCAGACATTACTAACTGTGCTACCCAGACCCTTATGATACTTGACATGATTGTGGGTGTGGGAATTATCCAGACATTACTAACTGTGCTACCCAGACCCTTATGATACTTGACGTGATTGTGGGTGTGGGAATTATCCAGACATTACTAACTGAGCTACCCAGACCCTTATGATACTTGACATGATTATGGGTGTGGGAATTATCCAGACATTACTAACTGTGCTACCCAGACCCTTATGATACTTGACGTGATTGTGGGTGTGGGAATTATCCAGACATTACTAACTGTGCTACCCAGACCCTTATGATACTTGACGTGATTGTGGGTGTGGGAATTATCCAGACATTACTAACTGTGCTACCCAGACCCTTATGATACTTGGCGTGATTGTGGGTGTGGAAATTATCCAGACATTACTAACTGTGCTACCCAGACCCTTATGATACTTGACATGATTATGGGTGTGGGAATTATCCAGACATTACTAACTGTGCTACCCAGACCCTTATGATACTTGACGTGATTGTGGGTGTGGGAATTATCCAGACATTACTAACTGTGCTACCCAGACCCTTATGATACTTGACGTGATTATGGGTGTGGGAATTATCCAGACATTACTAACTGTGCTACCCAGACCCTTATGATACTTGACGTGATTATGGGTGTGGGAATTATCCAGACATTACTAACTGTGCTACCCAGACCCTTATGATACTTGACGTGATTATGGGTGTGGGAATTATCCAGACATTACTAACTGTGCTACCCAGACCCTTATGATACTTGACGTGATTATGGGTTTGAAAATTATCCAGACATTACTAACTGTGCTACCCAGACCCTTATGATACTTGACGTGATTGTGGGTGTGGGAATTATCCAGACATTACTAACTGTGCTACCCAGACCCTTATGATACTTGACATGATTATGGGTGTGGAAATTATCCAGACATTACTAACTGGGCTACCCAGACCCTTATGATACTTGACATGATTATGGGTGTGGGAATTATCCAGACATTACTAACTGTGCTACCCAGACCCTTATGATACTTGACGTGATTATGGGTGTGGAAATTATCCAGACATTACTAACTGGGCTACCCAGACCCTTATGATACTTGACATGATTATGGGTGTGGTTATTATTTAGACATTACTAACTGGGCTACCCAGACCCTTATGATACTTGACGTGATTATGGGTGTGGGAATTATCCAGACATTACTAACTGTGCTACCCAGACCCTTATGATACTCGACATGATTATGGGTGTGGGAATTATCCAGACATTACTAACTGGGCTACCCAGACCCTTATGATACTTGACATGATTATGGGTGTGGAAATTATCCAGACATTACTAACTGGGCTACCCAGACCCTTATGATACTTGGCGTGATTGTGGGTGTGGGAATTATCCAGACATTACTAACTGTGCTACCCAGACCCTTATGATACTTGACATGATTATGGGTGTGGGAATTATCCAGACATTACTAACTGTGCTACCCAGACCCTTATGATACTTGACGTGATTGTGGGTGTGGGAATTATCCAGGCATGGGTTCAGTTACGGGCAAATGGCATCATTTTTACCCATGATCCCGTGGTGAAACAGCTCTCAAGACTTAGCTAGCATTAATAAGCCTACGTTTTTGTAACACTTGTTCGGTTTATTTCTGTTAAGTTGGGCTGACTATAAAAAATTGTTGGTTTGCTGTTTCCCTACCTACCCACGAAAAAAGTCCTTACCGAAAACGTTTTATAGTTTTTTTTCACTATTTATAGTTTTGTTTTTTTCATTTCTTAAGGTTTTTACTGTCTTCGGCAACAAAAAAAAATCACCTACCTACCCAATTATAAAATCCTGGGTCGGGAAACGGCAAACAAATGTATTTTTAAAGATGGCCTTGCCGTATGTAACGTTTAAGTAAAACAGGTCAATATGAATTAGCATGTCGCCAGTTGTCAATCATTTATCAATTTTAACCAATCAAACCAATACTATACCTCCAACAAACAATAGCACGTGTAACAGTATAATAAAGCACATGCAACTGTATTATAATATGACCTAAGAGATATCTAAGTACTCATGTTAATTGTATGACCAAGCAGTGACACACATGTAGCCCGCATAATCTGCTTGGCAGTGACATGCCTGTAGACCAAATAATCTGCTTGGCAGTGACATGCATGTAGACCACATAATCTGCTTGGCAGTGACATGCATGTAGGCCATATAATCTGCTTGGCAGTGACATACATGTAGGCCACATAATCTGCTTGGCAGTGACATACATGTAGGCCACATAATCTGCTTGGCAGTGACATGCATGTAGGCCACATAATCTGCTTGGCAGTGACATGCATGTAGGCCACATAATCTGCTTGGCAGTGACATGCATGTAGACCACATAATCTGCTTGGCAGTGACATGCATGTAGACCACATAAACTGCTTGGCAGTGACATGCATGTAGGCCACATAAACTGCTAGGCAGTGACATGCATGTAGGCCACATAAACTGCTAGGCAGTGACATGCATGTAGGCCACATAATCTGCTTGGAAGTGCACCTCAAACAAACCACCAATACAGTTATACGATGTGTTGGAATTCCCGATTTTCACCCATCTTATTTAATACAGATGTCAATTTTGAATCCAGAATTGGAAGCATGGTCTTAATATGTTCAGTCGAGTAATATATGGGTTGCTGCAGGCAGTAGGGAAACAGTATTAAATTGGTGAGTAGTGAAAACAAGACAGTTTGCTGTTTTGCTATGAGTTACAACAACAGTGGTGTTAGTATTAGTTTGGTAATCAATAATTTCTCCTCCCTGAAGCCAACAAATATCCTGTATACAATTCCAGTCAGTGACGACGAAGGAAGATAGCATGCAGCACAACACGAAGATGGAGTTTGTGACGTACGGCACAGCACCCCACAATAAAGAGAGAAGTGGGGCCTATCTCTTCCTACCAGATGGACCAGCCAAGGTACGGTTATGTCATCTTGATGATGATTGGTAGCGCACATTTACTTGCATCCACGGGGTTTTAGGTCTGGTCTCGGACTGGACTGCCATGCTGTGACTTTAAACAAGTTATTTTAGGTCATTGTGTCATAATTTAAGGGTTATGTCTCCTTATTTATAATCCTGCTGAAATTGCAAAATATTTGTTTGTTTGTTTGTTTTTATGGTGTTTTACGTCATTTTCAACTCGTTAGGTTATATACATGAAAAGTGGGTGGTCTGCCTCCACCACAAAAAATCGACAGTCATATATAACCTTACATGTGTTGAAAATGACATACAAACATCATACAAACAAACAAAGCTGATGTGTGTCCCTTTAAAAATAAATTCCAAACTTGATAAATGTGTGAATTGAGCAATACTCAGCCTATGTCATAAACTTTGTCATGTTCACATCGTTACAGATGGCCAGAAATGTACATACTGGTTCTGGCCAGGAAAAATGGACTGGTCTGCCTCTACCACAAAAAACCTCAACCGTCATATATTACTACATGTACTAAAAATGATACAAAAAAACAAATCACATTGTTATAAAGATTGTATTTATGCCTGATAGTTACGATTTACTATGCATAGAGATTTGAATTTTGAAAGAGATTAGGGTATTTCCATATTTCCTTTTGGAGTTCTCTCCCTTTATCTGAGATATTTCCAAAATGACCTCATGCTTCTATGGGTTGAAAACTGTAATTTTGTTTAATATAAAATGACATAATAGTAATATTTATCAGATACCTATTATTGTTGTACCCATGTTTCTGTGTGTTATTTCCAGCCCCTGAATAATGGTCCCCCTGTGGTGCATATAATGAAAGGCCCCATAGTGTCGGAGATACATGTGTATTTTGATCTTGTAGAGCATGTCGTGAGGCTGTACAATTCATCAGGTAAGCAATTTTATTTTAAACATTTATTTTACATTTGATTGTAACAAAAGCTCTGATTTTAATCACTCTCAATGTCTTCCTGGGTAGAACAGTACAACCAGTACTAAGCAAATGCAGATAAAGTGTCTTGCTCAAGGACACACATATGGTCTGCTCAAGCACACACATATGGTCTGCTCAAGGACACAACACATATGGTCTGCTCAAGGACACACATATGGTCTGCTCAAGGACACAACACATATGGTCTGCTCAAGGACACAACACATATGGTCTGCTCAAGGACACAATACCTATGATCTGCTCAAGGACACAACACATATGGTCTGCTCAAGGACACAACACATATGGTCTGCTCAAGCACACAACACATATGGTCTGCTCAAGGACACAATACCTATGATCTGCTCAAGGACACAACACATAATGGTCTGCTCAATGACACAACCCATATGGTCTGCTCAAGGACACAACCCATATGGTCTGCTCAAGGACACAACCCATATGGTCTGCTCAAGGACACAACACATAATGATCTGCTCAAGGACACAACCCATATGGTCTGCTCAAAGACACAATAGACCAAGGACACAACACATGGTCTGCTCAAGGACAACACATATGGTCTGCTTAAGCACACAACACATATGGTCTACTCAAGGACACAACACATATGGTCTGCTCAAGGACACAATACCTATGATCTGCTCAAGGACACAACACATAATGGTCTGCTCAAGGACACAACCCATATGGTCTGCTCAAGGACACAACCCATATGGTCTGCTCAAGGACACAACCCATATGGTCTGCTCAAGGACACAACACATAATGATCTGCTCAAGGACACAACCCATATGGTCTGCTCAAGGACACACATATGGTCTGCTCAAGGACACAACACATGGTCTGCTCAAGGACACAACACATATGGTCAGGACACAATAGACCAAGGACACAACACATGGTCTGCTCAAGGACAACACATATGGTCTGCTCAAGGACACAACACATATGGTCTGCTCAAGGACACAACACATGGTATGCTCAAGGACACAATACCTATGATCTGCTCATGGGCACAACACATATGATCTGCTCAAGGACACAACACATATGGTCTGCTCAAGGACACACATATGGTCTGCTCAAGGACACAACACATGGTCTGCTCAAGGACACAACACATATGGTCTGCTCAAGGACACAACACATGGTCTGCTCAAGGACACAACACATATGGTCTGCTCATGGGCACAACACATATGGTCATGGCAGGGATCGAACCCACAACTTTTCGATCCTGCCCAATGCAGCTTTGTAAAAATAATACAGTTGTGCACTTACTTCACACTTGTGAGAAAAATATCAAAAGATTTCTTGGAATACACAGTATGTCATACATGTATGTGTTTAATGTTTAACTCAATTACTGACTGAAATTCATCAATGTAGCATCAGCAAAGTTACTCCTCATCATCCACGACAATTTGCAAACATTCAAGAACCAGTTTGAAAATGGTGGAACAGTATTCACAACAACTGTGTTTACCTTAACCCTTTTACCCCTATAAAATGGTTTAGAATGACCCAACTAAAAGGAGGGTAGAGTCCATTTTTTTTAAATATGGGAATGAAAGGGTTAAATCCAACATGTTGATATTTGTAGGGATAGATGGTGTGTCACTGGACATGTACAATGTTGTGGATATAACATCGCGGACGAATACGGAGATTGGTGTGAGAATAACGACGGACATTGACAACAAAGACCGCGAGTTCTACACAGATCTAAATGGATTTCAGGTATTATAGCATGCTTGCTGTGCTTTAAATCAGACAAAATCAGCTGATTTGAGAATAATAATTGAATTGGATACTAAGTTTGGTCCCAGGCACGGATTCGGGGTAACTGGCTGGGTGCACCATAAAATAAGTTTAGACTGAGAGATTTGTTTGTTTTTTATAGGATTTTTTGCATGTCGATTTTGTTTCCAAAAGTTATACCTCTTTTAATCTGAAACTCTGAATCTGGTCATGGGGCCTACTAACTGAGCCTAAAAGCGTAAATAGTAAGTTAGTTCTGAAAGCCACATTTATCTATGGAGGTAATACATAAAGGATCTTAAACGAGTTCCCATTCAATATAAGATTTATGAAACTAAAATTGTTTCAATATAAAACTAAAATAATGTCGATAAAAAACAGCCGGTATAATTAATCGTGAGAGATGTTGCGATTGGTAAACGCTAAACGAACGACCACATCTCGACGCACACATTTTGTTGCATTGTTCCGTGCATTCAGTTGAACGCATAGTTTCGTTTACAAACGCAAGAATGCAAATTATTTGCATTTTAAAAAAATGCATTTATAAAAATAATGCAAACGGAATGCAGACGGAATGCATTTTTGGGGTACTTGAACGCAACTGGGTCTGTAACAGAGAGTGAAAATCATTATACACCCGCTTTCACAAATAAAGATGGGGCTATATAGGAATCTTGCTGTCCGTAACGTCCCGTCACATAACACATTTTTGTCTCGTGGCATCGCAATGTCCCTTCCCATAAGACATTTTTACTAATTAAGTCCTCAACAGTTTTGAATGAGTTGTTCCCATACTTCATGTACACATAACAACTGATGACCGTATGTCCCTCTATATCACCCATTGTTGATTTGAGTGGAGGTATTCATCACCTTCAGTGATAGTTTTAGTTTTAAAAGCTGGGTTACTTGCTGTTTATGCGAGTTTCAAAGCCTGCTACATATTTGACTTCCTCCCAGCACAATCACGCAGTCAGTTGTAGATATCCAAAATGTTGTTTGACCCATAACTGATTCTCACATCGTATTGCACACTGACAGATGCAGCGACACAAGACGCATGAAAAGTTGACACTTCAAGGTAACTTCTACCCGATGCCCACCATGGCCTTCATCGAGGATAGCAAGTTCAGATTCAGTGTTTTATCGGCCAACTCTCTGGGATTCTCTAACTTGAAACCTGGTAAGTTTAGATGCAGTATCTTGTCAGGTATCTCTCTGGGTCTCGCCTAAAATGTCACAGCCAGTCACATTAAACTGACCTGGGATTCTCTAACTTGAAACCTGGTAAGTTTAGATGCAGTATCTTGTCAGGTATCTCTCTGGACAACCAGTCACATTATACTAACCAGTCGTAGAACTACCCTTTACACTAAACCAAATTGCTAAGTACCAACCTAAGAATATGTCAATAATATTCTCATTGTTTTGTGTATTTTGAGCTTGATTAGAGATACGGTTAAACTGCAAAATAACGAGTGTAAATCGTCTGCTCTGATTGCATGAACATATTTTAAAACTTTTAAGACAATGTGTTTTCTTAGAAATAAGTTATAACACTTATACAACTGGGTATATCTCAAAAGATGTAACAATTTAAACAAAAAATAAATATTTAACAAACTATGGGTCAAAACAAAATACTTATCATATATCTATTCTAAAATAGATTTAAAATAAGAAAATTAGTTAAAGGAACACACGGCAATCTTGATTTTTAGCTCTACTGGCCGAAGGCCAGGAGAGCTTATGGGATGGCGAGTTGTCCGTCGTCCGTCGACCGTCCGTCCGTCGTCCGTCCGTCGTCCATCTGTTAACTTTTGCCTTGTGAACACTCTAGGGCCTTCATTATTAATCAAATCTTTACTAAACTTTGCCAGTGTCTTTATATCAATGAAAGCTCGGACAAGTTCGAAAACCAGTCAGATCGGATAAATTTCACTGGAGTTGTGGCCCTTGTTTTGCTGAAAAATGCCATATTAAGCCTTGTGAACACTCTAGCACCTTCATTTATTATTTGATCTTTACCAAACTTGCACAGATTGTTAATATCAATGAAAGCTCGGACAAGTTTGAAAACCAGCCAAATCAAATCAGTCACACCGGAGTTATGGCCCTTGATTTTTTCTGAAAATTGCCATTTTCTGCCTTGTGAACGCTCTAAAACCTTCATTTATTATTTGATCATTATCAAACTTTCATAGATGGTTAATACCAATGATAGCTTCGACAAGTTCGAAAATCAGCTAAATTGGTTTAGTAACATTAGAGTTATGGCCCTTGTTTTTTCTGAAAAATGCCATTTTCTGCCTTGTGAACACTCTAGCACATTCATTTATTATTTGATCTTTACCAAACTTGCACAGATTGTTAATATCAATGAAAGCTCAAACAAGTTCGAAAACCAGCTAAATCGGATCAGTAACACCAGAGTTATGGCCCTTGTCTTTTCTGAAAAATGCTATTTTCTGCCTTGTGAACACTCTACGGCCTTCAATATTAATCGGACCTTTACTTAACTTTGCCAGTGTCTTTATATCAATGAAAGCTCGGACAAGTTCGAAAACTGGCAAGATCGAAATAATTTCACCGGAGTTATGGCCCTTGTTTTGCTGAAAAATGCCATATTAAGCCTTGTGAACACTCTAACACCTTCATTTATTATTTGATCTTTACCAAACTTGCACAGATTGTTAATATCAATGAAAGCTCGGACAAGTTCGAAAATCAGCTAGATCGGACCATTAACAGCGGAGTTATTGCCCTTGATTTAGTTAAAATTGCTGTATTTGGTCTCATTAAGGTGATAGGGCCTTCATCTTTCATCCAATCTTTACCAAACTTGACCAGATTGTTTATATAAATGAGAGCCAGGACAAGTTCGAAAACTAGCAGGATCGGACCATTAACAGATGAGTTACGGCCCTTGATTTAGTTACAAATGCTATATTTTGCCTCGATAAGACTATAGGGCCTTTATCTTTCATTCGATCTTTACCAAACTTTACCAGATTGTTTATATAAATGAAAGCTTGGACATTTCGAAGATCAGCCAGATCGGACCAGTAACAGCGGAGTTATGGCCCTTGATTTAGTTAAAAATGCTATATTTTGCCTCGTTAATTCGATAGGGCCTTCAACTTTCATCTGATCTTTACAAAACTTTACCTGATTATTTATATCAATGACAGCTCAGGTAATTTCGAAAACCAGCCAGATTGGACCAGTAACAGATGAGTTATGGTTCTTGATTTAGTTGAAATTGCTATATTTTGCCTCGTTAATTCGATAGGGCCTTCATCTTTCATCTGATCTTTACCAAACTTTACCTGATTGTTTATATCAATGACAGCTCAGACGATTTTGAAAACCAGCCAGATCGGACAAGTAACAGATGAGTTATGGCCCTTGATTTAGTTAAAATTGCTATACTTTGCCTCGTTAAGACGATAGGGCCTTCATTTTTCATGCGATCTTTATGAAACTTTACTAGATTGTTAATATCAATGACAGCTCGGTCAAGTTCGAAAACCAGCCAGATCGGACCAGTAACAATGGAGTTATGGCCCTTGATTTAGTTAAAAATCCTATATTTTGCCTCGTTTAGACGATAAGGCCTTCATGTTTCATCCGATCTTTAAGAAACTTTACCACATTGTTAATATCAATGAAAGCTTGGACAAGTTCGAAAAACATCCAGATTGGACCATTTACATCGGAGTCATGGCCCTTGATTTTCTGAAATATGCTATATCTTGGCCTCATTAAGACGAAAGGGCCTTCATTTGGCCGGATTTCATTGAAACTTTGCAGGGATGATCAGTACCAAGCCTAGTTGTACATAGTCACCGTGTTCCAGTTGAATGATTTTGGCGGAGTTTTAGCCCTTTAAAGGTTTTAATACACGAACTTTGTTCTGACTAGTTCTCTTGAACCCCTGGCCGGATTAAACGAAACTTTTTAGGGATGATCAATTCTATGTCTAGTTGTGCAAATCATCGCCGTGTTCCGGTTGAATGATTTTTGGCGGAGTTGTGGCCCTTTAAAGGTTTTAATACACAAATTTTGTTCTGATCTACTTCTCCTGAACCCCTCGCCAGATTTCAATGAAAATTTGCAGGGATGATCAGCACCAAGCCTAGTTGCGGTTTACAGATATTTGGCGGAGTTATGGCCCTTTAAAGGATTTTGATACCACAATTTTTTTCTGGGCTAGTTCTCCTGAACCCCTGTCTGGATACAGACGAAACTTGACAAGGATGATCAGTATCAAGCCTAGTTGTGCATATCTTCGCCATATTTCAGTTGAATGATTTTTGGCAGAGTTGTGACCCTTTAAATGTTTTAATACACAAAGTTTGTCCAGATTAGTCTCTTCTGAACTCTTTGCCAGATTTCAGCGAATCTTGGCGTGGATGATCAGCACTTAGCCTAGTTGCACCTGTCATTGCCATGTTCTGGTTGAATGATTTTTGAAAGACTTATGGCCTCTTATACATAAACTTTATCTTGAGCCAGTAGAGCGTCCACAGGCCCTCTTGGGCCTCTTGTTTAAAAACTCACGGCGTCCCGTTAGTTTTTCTCTTCACTTGCATTTATTCAATCATTAATAGTAATTGTTAGAATAGTTCAAAGACAATTATTTTTTATAAATTACTGACTTTTTATAACTGTATAATGGTGCATCAATAATATACTCTGTAAAAAAAGTTTTGGACCAAGGCAGTGTTCGAACCCGTACAATGATCGTTGAACCATGACATTCGACCATAACCCTTATTATCTCAGTTGATAATTCACAATAGATCAATAATCAACAATAATTATCGTTTACAATGAAAGTTTGTGAAAAAATAATAATCTTTTTATTGGTTACTCGAATGTGTCCGTAACTGTTACTTTGTATGGACTTAGCAACATTTTTTACAGACCCTTTGTGTGTTTGCTATATTTTTTTAAAATCAAATCTTGTTTGGAATTTAATGATTCTGGTACCAAATTAACCGGGTAGGGTAGACCTTGGTTACTAAAAAAAGATACTTACATTCTGTCCACTAGTTTTATTTTTATATGACTTTATATACCCTGGTCCAAAACTTTTTTTGCCGAGTATATATTTAAAAATTTGGTGAAATAGTGAAGAAAATTGAAATCTGATTTTTTTATTTAATTATTATGCAAGCAGTTTTAAAGTCAAAATGACATAGGATAAGTAAATTGAGGAGCAAATTTTAATGTTTGAATAAAACTCAGATTGCCGTGTGTCCCTTTAAGATACAAAAGTTGATACTTAGAAATTTTGTTCAGTGTATATGCTGAGCTTCAAGCAAGAGAGCTATTAGTACCACTCTCTATGAAGTGTTTGGTTTGACCTGAACAGGGATTGAACCCACGACCTCCCATATGTCAGCCAGACGCTCGACTGCTAGGCCATGCCTAACATGTATTATGTAACTTCCATTTGTTTTCATTTTTTTTATACTTTCAATGTCACCTTCCTAGTTCATTGAACTGTTCTGTTGTAGGTGTACTGGAGGTGATGTTGGATCGAAGGTTGAACCAAGACGACAGCCGAGGACTGGGGCAGGGGGTTCTAGATAGCAAAAGGACGCCCAGCAGATTCAAACTTCTGCTTGAGAAGAGATACAAAGGCACATATGTAAGAAAGGCTTCATCTTGAAACTCATGAATGGAGGTTTTAACCCTTAACCTCCTACATATATATATAATGGACTGTTTTGCTTTGAATTAAGGCCATTCCATTTATGTGACAAAGGGGTGTTTTGGGGGAAATGACTGATTAGCAGCCTGACATTGCCTGATCCTTGCTATATGTTATATGTACAACTGTAAGCAATATAATCCACATTTAAATTGATATTTAGCAAGAATACGCAGCCGAGTCGTCGAGCTTTCCAGACTGAACATTTTCATAAACAATAATTATAAACCTGCGGCCTTATGAATGAATATATACATTTCAAGGCTTGGGAAATTTTCAAAATGCCAATAGGTCCGAGACTCCTGATCTTGAAGATTATGAAAAATGTTTGTATTATATGTGTACATGCTAGCCTACATGTAAATAAAACAGCCATTTACTTGTTTTGCAATTTGTTTTAGGTGTATAGGTTATTACTTGTTTCAGGACAAAGCCACTGGTTTCCCATCCCTTCTGGGTCATCAGTATATGTTATTATTGGTGCATATGTATTTCAGGACAAAGACCGGGCCACTGCTTTCCCGTCCCTTCTAGGTCATCAGTCATCTCTGCAGCTCATCCATCCCGTGTTCGTCATTCCAAAACATTCCAGCTCAGAATCACTGCCCAAACAGAGCAGCTTCTCCCCCATGTACACGCAGCTCCCGTGCGACGTGCACTTGTTAAATTTACGTACTATGCAGAACAGAGACGACGGGCCATCTAGACTAGTGCCCAAAAATACAGCGGGCCTGTTTCTGCATAGACTGGGGATTGACTGCAGCTTTCCCAACCGAGGACTTGTGTGTGGTGATGCTAGTGGACAGGTGAGTGGTGTTTTCTTCATTTTCCTACCTTTCTCACACCAACAGGGGGCCACGGACTCTGGAAGGCAGGAAAAACGGGGGAAGTGGCCAAAACAAATTCACTGCAGGGAAAAATAAGCCTTGGCAATTAAAAAAAAAGGGCAGAAGTCGAGGCATTTTATTTTTGCATTACCTTACACAAAACAAAGTTATTGTTCACTCACTGACAGGCAGATTTTTTATTATTTTTTTTAATAGTTTTAAAAAAGGAACTCTGTTCTATGAAAACCATTTCCATATTAATACTTCAATTGTAATTTTTTTAGATGGTATTCATTTGCTTAAATGCTTTATATGAAATAAAGAAGCATATAAAGATGAAAAAAAATTCTACTTCCATAAATGTGATATATGGTGGCAGCTATAATTGGAGGATGTTGGCCGTATATTTTCTTAACTTAATCGGGGAAACCCAGTGCTGGGTCAGGGGAAAATGAGGGAAATATCGGGGAATTCTATTTTGAGATTCCTGTTGCCCTGCACCAAAGACGAGGTCATCTCTTCAGCTGCACCATACAGTGCAGAAGTTGCCTTCGGTGAGGGGAGAAGTACTAATGTATTCTTTAATGTTTGTTACATTGTTACATTTTAGTTTGTAAAATTAGACAAAATATAAAGGACAATCTGGGTTGGGGAGTGGCCACAGAAATACTGAAATAAATAAATAAAAAAAAAAGGAAGGGGTCAGAAATGGAATTATTGATGCAGAAAACTCAGATTGATATCTTAAGTAATGCAGTTTATGATGTAAAACTTGACTTCTGCACTGTTTAGACTCTTCTTTAGTATGCCCCATCAGTAAAAGGTGACTGTTTTATACACCCCTTTGAAGAAAGGGACATATTATGTAATCACGCTTAGTGGCGGCGGGCGGTTTGCCAATGTAATGTCCGCTCAATAACTCCAGTAATGACCCTTTGATGAAATGTGATTTTTTTTGCGGTATCATCTCAATAACTTCAACATTTATAATCCAATATTGATGAAACTTAGGGACAATGTTTATGAGCATATAATTATTATCTAGGCTGAGTTTGACAACCAGCCAGATCGCACATATGTCTGGGTTATGGCCCTTTGTTGAAAATTGAGGGGTTTTGCAGTCCGCTCAATAACTTTTATTAATTTTTATATTCCATTCATTATTATCTTGATGAAACTTGGAGCAATGTTTATGGGAGCAATGTTTATGGGCATATCTCAAAGTTGATAACCAGCCAGATCACACCTATAATGCTGGAGTTATGGCCCTTGGATTGTTGTGACCATATCAAAAGTGTTACAGGTCTGTTGATAAAACTTGCCTTTGATCTGCTGTACTAAATATACTAAATGAAATTAAAACAATTTTAAATTTTATTTCTTACTTTCAGGTGACGTTATCTAGCATGTTTAATGAGGTGCAGATAGCCACAGCTCACCAGGTGTCGCTAACACTGACATACTTAGAGGAGGAGACGGACACGTCCGCCACGTTAGATCTGGAGCCCATGGAGATAGCATCATACGTCGTGACTTTACAGTAAATAATATGGCTTAGTATTGATGGAAATCCCGTTATTCAACGATTATTGTCAATTTGATGACAGTCATGTGATACAGTCATTTGATACAGTCATGTGATACTAGTGACCTCGGAAATATGGCTGAAAATGTGATAAACTAATGTTGTTGTTTTTTATTATAAAACAAACTAACCAGCAATAACTATTGAAGAGTTTGCTGAAGTTTGTGAAATATGTTGAAGGCATGAATAACAGTGCCGAATTCTGATAAAAAGATCTTCTTTTCTATATTAAACTGTGCTGAAATGACAGTGCTGAAGTTTAATGCTGATAGAAATTGTGTGTTCAGTATAAAACTGTACCGAAATTCCGACTGAAAAACAGTGCTGATGTTTAATGCAGATAGATGATTAATCTAATCAGTACTGGTTCTGAGACATTGTGATATGCCAGTAAATAACAGTGCTGAAGGAAAGACACGTATTGCTGTGACTGTGCAGTAGGCGTTACGATACTGATAATGAATTCTGACGAGGTCTCGTCGGTACTAGTGCTGAGATAAAGACTAGTTGGGTTTTTCGTCGCACCGACAAAAGAAGTTCATACGGCGCAATAGGAATGAACATTCCAGGCTACCCTTCATTTACATCGAAGTAAAAGTATGCAGAATGGGCCTAGAAACTTCTCACCTGCAGAACTGCAGAGTTCAAGACTTTAACTCTCATACTGTGATCACCTGTGATGAGGGCTCTGTGGAAGCCCATTACGAGAGCAGTTTCTGTGATACAAATACTGCATGTGTATTCTGTCCGGATTATGAGCCTATATTTCCAGACTGCAGCGACTCAGGCTGCAAACATGACGTCGTTAAATATGGTGATGACTCGACCAGTTTGTAGATGATTGATGTGGCTGCGTTGAGAATATAGATGATACAGACAGTTTCAAGTCGATGCAGTCGATTGCAGACAATAGTCTTGAGTCTATACAGTTGGTTGTAGATATCACAGTTGGTAGATGGTGCAGCCGGCTGGAGCTGATACTGCTGGTTGGAGAATGGAGATAATGTATTAGGTTGTGAATAATTTAGAGATATTCAGTAAAATACAGACATGTCAGTGACATATCAGTAACACAGTTATTGATGGTATGAAAATAATGGCCTTGATTGATTGTGGCGGCAGTAAAACGTCTCCGCGCTTGCAATCAGTACTGTTATTCATTCGATCTTTGGAGATCGCTGAGCCCGATACTTATATTTAGTGATCGGTGGTACATTTTCAATTTCTTTCGTTTTCTTACTTAATTTTTGATTCGGTGGTTCCACTACTCCGGACGATAAAAGGCTCTGGGTACTGTTTAACCACTCATAGGATATGTTGTCTGCTTTTTAATTTCGTCTTTTGGCTTTTACTTTTGATACGCAGGCTTCATAACCGCTGCTCCCAACTAAATTCCTTTTTGTTTATTTCGCTGTTCGGGGCATACAGTTTTATTAGATCCTGGGACCATATGCCGCTGGATATAGGGGATGAAATAAAGACACAAATATTGCTATATCCACCGCCATATGCTTGCCATTTTCGGGATGGTTAAAATTCTGTACTGTTGATTTTTATGAATATTGAGTTCTGCTCAACCCGGGGCTAGAGGGCGTGAGCGGTAGCTAGCATATTTCACTACCGCTCATGAACAGTCTCAATCAACCGAGGCTGCAATATTTTGTATGTATCGTGCTCGGCTGTTTCCAAAGGTCCATTATCATGCTCTTTTTTGGTAACACCCAATTACAGTTACAAATCCGTAGAGACTCCGTGCTCAAGAGTGTAAAGTTGCTGAGTTTGAAACCTTTTCGCCTCTCACCGCTGTGTGTTCGAATCTTGCTGGGAGCTCGACTTGTGAGAAAACAGTGATTGATCATTCCTACTGATGGCATGAGGTATTCAGTACTGGTTCACCACTTATGGCATGAGGTATTCAGTACTGGTTCACCACTGATGGCATGAGGTATTCAGTACTGGTTCACCACAGGAATAAGGGAGGGGTCTGCCTCCACCTCTAAAAAACAATCGTCATACACAGCCATAAACAAACATTCAGAACAGCTTTGATATAGTTCATAACGAGTATTACACAGACTGCATTAGCTTTGATATGTTTGTTAACACTGGAAGGACTAGGTATGATATAAGTGGCAAATTGGCCCCCAGTACTGAAAGTGTTAATGCACAAGTTTTGAATATCTAGTTTACCTACAAATGAACTGTATCAGTATTAAAACTCATTACAAGTAGGTTTGAAGGCGCTAAATGAGTTTAAGAACCTCACAAACATGCCTTTTCTTTCAAAAAATGACATTTTTGATCATTTTCAGCAGTTTTCAATCCGTTTTTTGGTCTTGAAAATACAGAGCGCACCCTCGAGCACAGCTGACTTTTTGTTGAAACAGGTACTTGATAGGGATGCATCATCAGCCAAAAACCTGTGTGTGCTTGTAGGTGCGCTCTATATTTTTAGACCCTTTTAGTTCTTCTAGATGAATCAAATACATAAAAATATCTTTTGAAGATAGAATATGATTAGTTTACATCATCTTGCACAATAGATTATATGTAAATATTATTTTTTGCATTTTGAACTTATTGGGGGCCAAAATACCCCCTTATCATACCTTGTTCTTTAACAAAGTTTAAGTTACGGTGTTGGTATTGTTTTTATATTATTGGTAACACTAAAATTTTAACAGCACATAACACTGAAATTTTACAAAGTTTAAGTTTCGGTGTTGATATTGTTTTTATATTATTGGTAACACTAAAAGTTTAACAGCACATGTTTTTGGTAACCCTGACAGTGTTGATATTTCTTTATTTTGCTCAATCTGTTAACTATAATTCCTTTAAGCGCCACCTAGTGTTATGTTTTTTTCGCCTACTCGCACGCTGATCTGGGTTAACAATGGACGCAAAGGCTTTTATAGTCGTGCTTAGCAGGTTAACATATTTAAAGATATTTCTGTTTGAAGACAAGTGGTTTACTGTTAAAAAAAACATGTATTGGCTGATATCAAAAGTCATCAACTGTTTTCTTTGTTTTAACGAAAATGTTCCAGGGCATAGCACCTGTCAGTTTTATTTTTCCTAAGGAAAAAGCATGTTATACGTTAATGGTTTCAAATTCTCATATCATGTATGTAGAAATAGAAGGATTAGTGCAAGATGCCTGTGCAATATGCAATCTTGGATGCAATATTCAGACTTGTGATACAAAATATTTTAGAGCAGGTCAACATTTTCATCTTTGTAATTTTTTGGGTGATTAGGGTCAGTTGAATTTTAGCAGCTACCATTACTTTATGGGGATCTTTTAAAAAAAAAACACTATTGTTTGAGGGACTGAGAATTAGGTATTTTAGGGGTGTAAAAGAATAATTAAAAAACAGGTATTTAAGCTGTTGCTTTTTCCATAGAAGGCACCGTTATATAGAAGGCACCCTTATATAGAAGGTTTCGTTATATGCATTTTTGCACAGCACTTGATTTTTATTATCTTGCACAATTTTTAGTCCTATACGAGACAAAAAAACAACTGAATTTATGTTTTGTGTTTGCACTTTATCAGTTTTTGTGTAGCCTGTGTAGCATGGCAGACACTTAGGGATCACTTTGTCAGTCGTCCATTGTCGTCCATCACGCTTTAACCTGCAGCCTAACCTTGTCCATAACTTGAAAAGTAATTGACCTATGTTCATAAAACTTCACACACATCTTCATCATAACTCAAGGAATGTCGTTAAGCATGTCTCTGACTTATATTTTGGCAGAGTTATGCCCCTCACAACACTTTAGTTAGAGGCTAGATCAAGGCAGACGACACGTGTTCTGTGAAACACATTTCCCAGTAAAGTCATAATTATTTATAATTATTATGTATTTAACTTGTTCTGGTTATAATTATGTAATAAAAGTATTTTTATGTGATAGAGAGATAAAATTATGATATTTGTTTCATGTTGCTTGTTTGACTGACTTCCCGTATTGAATGTGGCTTCATTTATTCCCATACATCAATGCTTTGAGGTTGTTTTACAATTGAAAATCAATACTTTGTTCAATGTATGAGTTATTTTCAAACTTGGTGCACATGCAACTCAATTTTTAGCTCTACTGGCCAGTAGGGCTTATGCCATGGTATTTTGTCTGTCGTCCATCTGTTAACTTTCTGATGTCAACACTCTAGCACCTTTATTTTTCATCCGATCTTTACCAAACTTTACCAGATTATTGATATCAATGAAAGCTAAGACGAGTTTGAAAACCAGCCAGATCGGACGAGTAACACCGGAGTTATTGCCCTTGAATTAACAAAAATTGCTATATTTTGTCTGGTCAAAACTCGAGCGCCTCCATTTTTTTATCCGATCTTTACCAGGCCTGCCAAATCTCTGGATAAAATTCAGATTCTCCGGATTTTTCAGTCGCTCCAGATTTTAGTCTACAATCTCTGGCTTTTCCATCAAAACAAAGTGTTCATGATTTAACAGCTATATTTTCACAGTTTATCAGCTATTACCCGAATTGGTCCTGTTACGCTCCTTATTCAGAGGAATGTATACAAGTGTGGAATCAGTGGGGGTCATCCGTGTAATGCACAGACTGAATATACAATTAATACCTAAGGACATGAAGGACATAATTAGTTCCTTCAGTGGCATAACGACATGCTTAATGCAGCATTGTCTGATTTCTTTAATTGGTCACCCTAACTGAAATAGGAAGTGTGAGGAACTAGCAACTCCTTATGTGTGGTACCTCTATAACAGCTGCTGCTGTGTACGATGATTATAATTTGTAGAGTTGACTTCGTATTTGCATTTAGCATGCATCTGTGTAGAAAAGTAAGTGCACTTTCATAAAAAAACAACAGTTGTGGTAGAAACTAAACCAAGTCTTTCTAATCAAATTATTATTTTCTATAACTATCAAACAATGCATCAACTTGCATTAACTTGTATTAATTGCATAAATAATTCAAATTTGCACTTTAAAAATATATTATGGAAATGAAGTCGTGCGCTCCAAATTTACATCTAAAATGTTCTTTGCACGTTTTAAATCTTAAATTTTAAAAAGCTCAGGATTTTGTTTTAAAAAGTTTGGCAGGTCTGCTTTACCAAGCTTTACCAGATTATTAATATCGATGAAAGCTTTGACCAGTTTGAAAACCAACCAGATCAGACCAGTAACACCAGAGTTATTGCCCTTGAATTAACAAAATTGCTATATTTTGTCTTGTCAACACTCTAGCGCCTCCATTTTTCATCCGATATACCAAACTTTACCAGATTATTAATATCAATAAACACACAGACGAGTTGGAAAACCAGCCAGATTGGACCAGTAACACCAGAGTTATTGCCCTTGAATTATTGAAAATGTGTTAACGTTTTGATGTCAACACTCTAGCGCCTCCATTTTTCATCTGATCTTTACCAAACTTTACTAGATTATTAATATCAATGAAAGCTTAGACAAGTTCAAAAAACAGCCAGATCGGACCAGTAACACCGGAGTTATTGCCCTCCAATTAATTTGCTATAATTTGTCTTGTCAACACTCAAGCGCCTCCATTTTGCATCCTACCTTTACCAATCTTTGCCAGATTGTTGATATTGATGAAAGCTAAGTTAACTTCGAAAACCAGCCAGATCAGACCAGTAACACTGAAGTTATGGCCCTTGAATTATTGAAAAATGTGAACTACACTCTAGCATCTAAGTTTTTCATTTGATCTTTACTGAACTTTACCAGATTGTTATAATAAGACCTTCATTTTTCGTATTTTCCGTATTTGAGCAAAACTTTGCAAGGATGACCGGATGATCAGTATCATTCCTAGTTGTGCATATCGTCAACATGTTCCGGTTGAATGATTTTTGGCGAAGGTTTTAATACACATAATTTGTATGGACTAGTTCTGCTGAAGCCCTGGCCAGATTTCAATGAAACTTGGCAAGGATGATCAGTATCGTCACCATGTTCCGGTTGAATGATGTTTGGTGGAGTTATGGCCCTTTAAAGGTTTTACTGCACAAACTTTGTCCGCACTAGTTCTGAACATCAGAGCAGATTTCAGTGAAACCTTGCAGGGATGATCAGTACCAAGCCTAGTTGTGCATAGCACCACCGTGTTCCGGTTGAAATATTATTGGCAGAGTTATAACCCTTTAAAGATTTTACTACACAAACTTTTTCCGGACTAGTTCTTCTGAACCCCTGGCCAGATTTCAACGAAACTTGGCAAGGATGATCAGTATCAAGCCTAGTTGTGCATTATATCATCGCCGTGTTCACAAGTTATGGCCCTTTAAATATTTTAATACACATTGTCCAGACTAGTCTCTTCTGAACTCCTGGAACTTGACAAGAATGATCAATACCAAGCCTAGTTGCGCATATCATTGCCATGTTCCGGTTTAATGATCTTTGGTGGAGTTAGACTCTGTAAAACGTTTTAATACACGATTTTTGTCCGGACTAGTTCTCAACCACCATTCGGCTTTCAATGAAACTCGGCTGCGTAAATCATTTGTCTTGTTCCAGTTGAATGTTTTTTGGTGGAGTTATGGCGCTTTAAAGGTTTTAATACATAAGCTTCATCTCGACTACTTCTGATCCCCTGCCTAGATTTCAATGAAACTTGGGATGATCATTATTTGCATATGTCTTCGTTCTGTTTCAGTTGAATGATTTTTGGTGGATTTATGGCCCTTTCTCCAATAGGGGAGACATCTGTTTTTACTAAAAACAACTCCAGTTCTAATTTAGGCACAACAATTATATAAAATGGGTTTTGACTGCCTACATAAAGAGCCCCTCTACAGATGGTCAAAACCTATTTTATACAATTGTTGTGCCTCGAGTCCCTAAATAACCATACCAAATTAGAACTAGGGCCTGTCGTTTAAATTGGTAGCATGCGTCAAGGGTTTAAATTTTTGTTGTGGGTGTGGTTTTATTGTTTTGTTGTTTTTGCAATGTTTTAATGATGGGAATTTTATGACGACAACCTTTGATATAAGAGCCGTTTTAGCCAGTAGAGCATCCACAGGCCCTCTTGTTTTCATTAAAATGACCGATGTTTATGTAAATCAAATGACCGATGTTTATGTAAATTGATTGAAACTTGAAATTTAATACTGCAGGGCATTAGACTAACAATTATTATAGAGGTTTCAATTGGTCAGACCGGAGGCCCTGGGTTCAATCCTCCGTGGTGCCACTGAGATCCGTCGGTGTGTTCTTGGGTAAGACACTTTCCCTTAGCCCCGTCCGTCGAATGGGGACGTAAACCGGGCGGTCCCGTGTATCGTGTATACTTTAATATTGTCCCGTTTAGTTTGCATTGAGCTAAGTGTGCAATATTCTACGATATTGCACACATTGATATTGCACCGGAACTTTTTCTCGTGCTTGCTAAGAGCCGCGAAATAGAAATAAGGAGCTACTTCCAAATAAAATAACGGAATCCTTCCTATAGTGCCAACAAAAAAATACGTGTTTTTTTTTCAACCTTTTATGGCAGAAATTGATAAAATAATTGAAATGGTCACTCACCCACTGTTTTAAACGTTATCGAATGGTAAACAAACTTTAGAAAATCGCTTGATGTTTTTAATGATGCCATCCGACGTCGATGTCGTTTTCGCGCAAATAATCATCCACACAAGATGAAACTGAATGACAAGATAGGAATTCCATCAAAAGCTATAAAAATAACACATATACAGTCATACAATTACATTGATCAAAAACAATATGAAAGTATACAGTAAAAAGGTTATTGAATTTGTATGGCTAAATATTACTTGGAACTCGTTGTTTTGGCGCAGGACGACTCGACTCGCAAGCTCGTCGTCCTTTGCCAAAACAACTCGTTCAAGTAATATTTAGCCATACAAATTCAAAAACTGATAGTATCCTTCCCTCTTTCTGGGGAGGCTCTAAATAAACCTATACTGTGTTGATGAGCCGTTAAACAACATTCAATTCAATTGGTCAGATATTATAATTATACCCTCAGCAGTTATATCCTTTGATTGAGAGTGATCTAGTGTAAAATCAGTAATACAAATATGCGAGTCCATTCTAGTTGTGCACCAACAATACAATTCAGGACAGGGACTATAAACCTTAGATTCACAAGCACACATACATGCAGGTTTGTTTCCATATAATAACTTGGAATTTTGCTGAATGGATGTGTATAAAGTCAATAGGCACCCGGCCTAGTTAGTTAATAATGTGTGAGATCAGAAAGATACTGATGGGATCAGAAAGACACTGACTGATAGAAGTGATAGACTTACTGACCAGTTTCCTGTTTCTATAGACAAGTTCATAAAACTCGGGGGCTTAGTGGTAGGGTGGTAGGATAGCTGACATTGAAACTGAAGGTCATGGATTTAATCTCTGTCAGGGTCTCATCAAATAATATTGGTGAATTATTTCTCAAATGTCAAGGTCTCCCGCAAGTTTTATTTTTCATTTAACATCTTTAAATGAATTTATGTGCTTCGAGCACAAATCCAGGTCTGTGGCCCCAAGTTTTTTTTTTAAATAATTTCTTCTTTTTTAAATGTTTTATTTATTTTCAGCTCGACTGATCAGAGATCAGCAGAGCTTATGCCTTGGTGCGGCGTCCGTCGTCCGTCTGTCGGTCTGTCCGTAAACTTTTATTTGTAGCGACTACTCCTCTGCAACTACTGGATGGATATTCATGAAACTTTACAGAAATGTTGCCCATAAAGTCTAGTTGATCCTAACAAAAATTCATGTTGATGTGAAATCCAAGATGGCCACCAAAGCTAAAAATAGAGTTTTAAAATACAAGTTTGTAGCGACTACTTCTTGAAAACTATAAGTGATATTGATATTGGACTTTTTCTAAAATGATCAGCATGACATGATGTTGGTCCTTGTCAAAAATCGTTTTGATTCGACGTTAAACATGGCTGCCAGCGGCCATCTTTGTTTACATAGAGTTATATAGTAAAAACTTGTAGCGACTACTCCTCTGAAACTACTTGGCGGATTTTCATGAAACTTTACAGGATTGTTGCTCTTGATGTCTAATTGATCCTAGCAAAATTCAGATCTGCAAGAAATTCAAGATGGCCGGCCCCGTGTGGTTGCCGGGGGCCCTGTTTGGTCACGGGGCAAAGAATACGGCCACTGCAGATCCCTTTGGAGGGGTAGGCAGAGGGGTAGAATCCCCCAAAATTCATGTTCATTTTATCATTTTTGTTCATGTTCATTAAAGGTCTTCATCATGATCCCTGCATTGTTTCAGGTGCTATCTTTGATAGAATTTGCAGCAACTCTGCAGTTCAGGGTGGAAGGTTCTAGGCCATTTTCCATATTTTATCTTGATGTACGTGGAAGATGAGCATGGCATGTTCATGCCTTTTAGGCGCCATATAACCTTTTCATGTGTTGGTGCGCCTTAAAACCCCAATTCAATTAAATTCAAGATGGGCGTCACAGCTAAAAATAGATTTTTAAAAAATAAGTTTGTAGCGACTACTTCTTGAAAACTATAAGAGATATTGATATGGGACTTTTTCTAAAATGATCAGCATGACATGATGTTGATCTGAATCGAACATTATTTTGATTTGACGTTAAACATGGCTGCCAGTGGCCATCTTTGGTTACATAGAGTTATATAGTAAAAAACTTGTAGCGACTACTCCTCTGAAACTTCTTGACGGATGTTCATGAAACTTCACAGGAATGTTGCTCTTGATGTCTAGTTGATCCTAAAAAAAATTCAGGCTCGCCGGAAATTCAAGATGGCCGCCACAGCTCAAAATAGATTTAAAATAAATAAGTTTGTAGCGACTACTTCTTGAAAACTATAAGAGATATTGATATGGGACTTTTTCTAAAATGATCAGCATGACATGATGTTGGTCCTTGTCAAAAATCGTTTTGATTCGATGTTAAACATGGCTGCCAGTGGCCATCTTTGTCCATCTATTTTTAGCTGTGGCGACCATCTAGAATTTCCGGCGAGCCTGAAATTTTTCTAGAATTTACTAGACATCAAGAGCAACATTCCTGTGAAGTTTCATGAACATCAGTCAAGAAGTTTCAGAGGAGAAGTCGCTACAAGTTTTTACTATATAACTCTATGTAACCAAAGATGGCCACTGGCAGTAGTCATAGAGTTATATAATGAAACTTGTAGCGACTACTCCTCTTAAACTACTTGACAGATTTTCATGAAACTTTACAGGAATGTTGCTCTTGATGTATAATTGATCCTAGCAAAATTTCAGGTCGGCCGGAAATTCAAGATGGCCGCCCATGACATGATGTTGGTCCTTGTCGAAAATCATTTTGATTTGACGTTAAACATGGCTGCCAGCGGCCATCTTTGTTTACATAGAGTTATATAATGAAAAGTTGTAGCGACTACTCCTCTGAAACTACTTGACGGATTTTCATGAAACTTCACAGGAATGTTGCTCTTAATGTCTAAATGATCCTAGCAAAATTTCAGGTCGGCCGGAAATTCAAGATGGCCGTCATGGCTAAAAATAGATTTTCAAAATACAAGTTTGTAGCGACTACTTCTTGAAAACTATAAGTGATATTGATATGGGACTTTTTCTAAAATGATCAGCATGACATGATGTTGGTCCTTGTCAAAAATCGTTTTGATTTGATGTTAAACATGGCTGTCAGCGGCCATCTTTGTTTACATAGAGTTATATAATGAAAACTTGTAGCGACTACTCCTCTGAAACTATTCGACGGATTTTCATGAAACTTCACAGGAATGTTGCTCTTGATGTATAATTGATCCTAGCAAAATTTCAGATCGGCCAGAAATTCAAGATGGCCGCCATGGCTAAAAATAGATTTTAAAAAAAATAAGTTTGTAGCGACTACTTCTTGAAAACTATAAGAGATATTGATATGGGACTTTTTCTACAATGATCAGCATGACATGATGGTTATCCGAGTCGAACATTATTTTGATTCAATGTTAAACATAGCTGTCAGCGGCCATCTCGTTTACATAGAGTTAAATAATGAAAACTTGTAGCGACTACTCCTCTGAAACTACTTGACGGATTTTCATGAAATGTTGCTCTTGATGTCTAATTGATCCTAGCAAAATTTCAGGTCAGCAGGAAATTCAAGATGGCCGCCACGGCTAAAAATAGATTTTTAAAAAACAAGTTTGTAGCGACTACTTCCTGAAATCAAAATCAATCAGTAGAGCTTCAAGGTCATTGACCTCTTGTTTTTAATTATTTATTTATTTTTTTAATATTTTTTTTTTTTTTTTTTTTAAATATATCTTAGATTCATATTGCTCCAGGGTCACGATCACACTTACAGGTCACTTCGCAACAGATTATGGTAAAATGCCTCTGGGAGGAAATGATTGTTTAGCGTTTGTTGACGGCAGTCGTTTATACACACAAAAAATGTTCACAAATGATAATTAGAATGTTATATTAACCCTTAACCCCCTACATATATATAATGGACTGTTCTTTCTTTGAATTAAGACCATTCCATTTATGTGACAAAGGGGTATTTTGGTGAAAATGACTGATCAGCAGCCGAGTTACTAGCAGGCTGATCTGGCTTTACAATGGACGCAAAGGCTATTATAGTCGTGCTTAGCGGGTTTAGGGTTGAGAATTATTTATTAAAAAACAAGAGATATGAAATTTCTTGTGTACTACTCCTCTCTTATCATATAAGAATCGGATGTGGAATTAATTTTTTTAGGAGTAATAAAAAACGTGATAGATATAATATTATTTTGTGTATGTACGGAACAGTTGTCTATGTACATAGTCTATAAGATTAACACTGCAGCTCACATTATATTGGCCTCGGGTGCCCCGTTTGGTCATGGGGCAAAGAATTCATTTTTTAGGAGTAATAAAAAACGTGATAGATTTAATATTATTGTGTGTATGTTGGGCACAGTTGTCTATGTACATAGTCTATAAGATTAACAGCTCACATTATATTGGCCCCGTGTGGTTCCCGGGTGCCCCGTTTGGTCATCGGGCAAAGAATAGGGCACTGCAGATCCCTTTGGAGGGGTAGGCAGAGGGTAGAATTCCACCATATTCATGTTCATTTTATCATTTTTTGTTCATGTTCATTAAAGGTCTTCATCATGATCCCTGCATTGTTTCAGGTGCCATCTCGCTCTCATCAAAAGAGCAGTGGCAGAAAAACAATAAACGTGGCTCCAGCGTGAATGGAGTTTAACGACAGAATTTGCAGCAACTGTGCATTTCAGGGTGAGACGGTTCTAGGCCCATTTTCCATATTTTATCTCGATGTAGATGGAGGATGAGCCTGGCATGTTCATGCCTGTTAGGCGCCATATAACCTGTAATGTGTTGGTGCGCCTTAAAACCCCAATTCAATCAATCAATCACATTATATTGGCATGTATGTATAGCCAGTAGTTTG
Organism: Cyrtodaria siliqua; assembly: GCA_037043455.1. Taxonomy (NCBI): domain Eukaryota; kingdom Metazoa; phylum Mollusca; class Bivalvia; order Adapedonta; family Hiatellidae; genus Cyrtodaria; species Cyrtodaria siliqua. The sequence goes on from JAWPHD010010645.1 coordinate 55,162, forward strand.
ATGATATAACTTCTATATTCAAGCGAAAATTATGTTGTTTTGATGCATGATTTGATCAAACCGTTCTGTTGAATTATTACATGGTGTCTTTGTTGTTGTTGTTTTTACATGGTGTTTGTTATTCTTGTTTTTACATGGTGTTTGTTATTCTTGTTACAAAGTGTCTTTGTTATTCTTGTTACAAAGCGTCTTTGTTATTCTTGTTACAAAGTGTCTTTGTTATTCTTGTTACAAAGCGTCTTTGTTATTCTTGTTACAAAGCGTCTTTGTTATTCTTGTTACAAAGTGTCTTTGTTATTCTTGTTACAAAGCGTCTTTGTTATTCTTGTTACAAAGCGTCTTTGTTATTCTTGTTACAAAGCGTCTTTGTTATTCTTGTTACAAAGCGTCTTTGTTATTCTTGTTACAAAGTGTCTTTGTTATTCTTGTTACAAAGTGTCTTTGTTATTCTTGTTACAAAGTGTCTTTGTTATTCTTGTTACAAAGCGTCTTTGTTATTCTTGTTACAAAGCGTCTTTGTTATTCTTGTTACAAAGCGTCTTTGTTATTCTTGTTACAAAGCGTCTTTGTTATTCTTGTTACAAAGTGTCTTTGTTATTCTTGTTACAAAGTGTCTTTGTTATTCTTGTTACAAAGCGTCTTTGTTATTCTTGTTACAAAGCATCTTTGTTATTCTTGTTACAAAGTGTCTTTGTTATTCTTGTTACAAAGTGTCTTTGTTATTCTTGTTACAAAGTGTCTTTGTTATTCTTGTTACAAAGTGTCTTTGTTATTCTTGTTACAAAGCGTCTTTGTTATTCTTGTTACAAAGCGTCTTTGTTATTCTTGTTACAAAGCATCTTTGTTATTCTTGTTACAAAGCATCTTTGTTATTCTTGTTACAAAGCGTCTTTGTTATTCTTGTTACAAAGTGTCTTTGTTATTCTTGTTACAAAGTGTCTTTGTTATTCTTGTTACAAAGTGTCTTTGTTATTCTTGTTACAAAGTGTCTTTGTTATTCTTGTTACAAAGTGTCTTTGTTATTCTTGTTACAAAGTGTCTTTGTTATTCTTGTTACAAAGTGTCTTTGTTATTCTTGTTACAAAGTGTCTTTGTTATTCTTGTTACAAAGTGTCTTTGTTATTCTTGTTACAAAGTGTCTTTGTTATTCTTGTTTCAAAGTGTCTTTGTTATTCTTGTTACAAAGTGTCTTTGTTATTCTTGTTACAAAGTGTCTTTGTTATTCTTGGTACATACCGTATTTCCCTTATAGGAGCACCTCCCCTAATAGTAGTGCCACACACACCTCCGCCCCAACACCACATTCCCCCACACCACATTTTTAAAAAAGAACAACAAAATTATTTAATAAAATCTTCAAAATTCAATACATTTTCGGTCTGTTGTATCCAAAAATCCTGCCAAAAAAAAAATTCAATAAGAGGGCCCCTTGGCATTTTGTATAGAGCCCGGGTCTACTATTAGGGGAAATACGGTAGTGTCTTCGTTGTTCTAGCTAATGTTTATTACATTCCGATGTATAGATAAATAATATATAAACACCAGTGTATAGATAAATAATATATAAACACCAGTGGGGTACATAGATAAATAATATATAAACACCAGTGTGGTACATAGATAAATAATATGTAAACACCAGTGCGGTACATAGATCTAACAAGTGCACATTGATTTTGTACAGCTGAACTTAGGTAGTGCAGTTGGTACCCAAGTTAAAGTACAACTAAACTTGGGTAGTGCAGCTGGTACCCGAGTTAAAGTACATAAGAGTGATTTGTATGAACTGTTAAGCTCGTTTGATAAGCTTGTTTCAATTAAAAAAGACATAAAGTTCATACTTGTGTTCCTAATGTGGAATTGTCAGTCAGGAGGCTATCCAGCTGGCTTGCGGAACATCGTTGGTTCTACCCAGGTGCCCGTCCATTCACAAAAATTGCCCATAGGGGCACCTGGATTCTTTCTCCACCAACAGAAGCTGCTAAGAATTTTGTTAGACATAGGTTTCTCTGTAAATGTATCACCCCTTTTAAATCATACAAATATGATACTATTTGTGTGCCCTTGCTGAGTTGTATTGTCTTATTACCAGCGCTTATAAGGATACAAAAGATCGAAAGGTTGAATTATTTTTTTTATATTATTTTTAAAAAAGAAATTGTCTTGTTTGTTTTTTTGAAATGTGAGGTATGTACAAGAAATGGGGCAGTGTGCACTTGTTGGATTGGCAATGGGAATACTTTTTCCTTGTATTTATATTGTAAATAGTGGGTAATACGTGTAACACATTATTTCAAAATATATTTTCTAATTTATTTTAATGAGTTCGTATCTGTGAGGTAGTGATTTGGATATTTGCCAGTATTAAAGGGACACACGGCAATCTTGATTTTTTAACTAGACGGGCGTTCCATGAAACACGTGTGTCGCCTGTCAGCGCTTTGTCAGTAAAATAAGGTTTTTTGGACCCTGATAAATGACCTTGACAAAGTAGCCCGACTAAGTTTTTGTGAGGAAAAAATGAACGTATAATGACCTTCAGTGTGACCTTGACCTGAATATATTTGGAATGGTCATGTTGATGTTGTCATGATGAGTATATATTGAAAGTTTGATGAAGAAATATCAAGAAATGAGTAGGTTATAGCCAACCTTAAGTTTTTGTGAAGAAAAAAAAGAGCATTGAACCCATTTAATGACCTTCAGTGTGACCTTGACCTTTATATTTCAGTATGGTCATGATGATGTTGTCATGATGAGTATATATTGAAAGTTTGATGAAGAAATATCTAGAATTGAGAAAGTTATAGCTAACCTTAAGTTTTCGTGAATAAAAAAATCAAATATTTAACCCATATAATGACCTTCAGTGTGACCTTGACCTTTATATTTTAGTGTGGTCATGATGTTGTCATGATGAGTATATATATATTGAAAGTTTGATGAAGAAATATCAAGAAATGAGAAAGTTATATCCAACCTTGAAGAAAAAAACGAGTATTTAACCCATATAATGACCTGCAGTGTGACCTTGTCCTTTATATTTTAAAATGGTCATAGTATAAATCCAATTGCTTTTGCATATTATTACCTGTTAATAATATGTTTAAACCTTGTAGAATAAAACGAAAAAAATGAAAACTCAATAAATGTTATTTAATTGTATGCAAACTGGTTTAAAATGTGCAAAGAACATAAATATAGGCGGCCATCTTGGAAAGATGATGTCATCGCGCCTTTTTAACACATATGGCATATTGACAAAATGCCTTTTAAAGCAAAGAAAATCACTGCAAATGAAAAATAAGCATAATTTGTTTTACAGTTTACATCTGTATATTTAGTTTTAATCAATTTGCAAGAAAATCACTGCAAATGAAAAATAAGCATAATTTGTTTTACAGTTTACATCTGTATATTTAGTTTTAATCAATTTGCAGTGATTTTCTTTGTTAAAAAATACATTTTGTCAAAATGCCATATATGGTAAAAAGGCACGATCACGTCATCACGTCATCGTTCCAAAATGGCTGCCTCCATTTATGCTTTTTGCAAATTTTCAATAGGTCATATCTCCTTTATTTTTCATGGCATATTGAGAATTCTTTCAGCTTTTTTCAAGTTTTTCAGAGCCCTTTTAAATAAATCATGTTTGAAAATAGTACATCAACCCCTTTAAAGTCAGAATTATTTTAATGTTTGATAAAGATTTCAAAATTACCGTGTGTCCCTTTAAAAATAACTTGTTATTTTGGTGGTGATATATACTTTTTGGTGTGCGTGCGTGTGTGTGTGCATTTCACAGTACATTATTGTTGATGCATAATTGAATTATTTATCTTATTGAATTATTTTAATATTATAATATCATTATTCGTGTTCGAGCATTATCATCTTATCATGTCTCTCACTTAAGTTTTTATCTCAATTTAAATGGAGGTTAACAGATGGGTTTGCAATCAATCCTGGTGCCCTTGTGTGCTGGTTCATTCCTTGGGGCTCCATAAAGTCCTTGTGCGCTGGTGTGCCGTAAACCTGAATTCCAGTCTACATTATCAATACCACAATAAGACACATAGCACTGCAAAAGAAATAATCTGCAATAGTATGTATCTATAGAGGATCTTGCATGAGTTACTGTTTAATTTTGAATTTATTAAAAGAGTAAGGTAAAAGTATATTATGTGAGACTGCCGAGCATATTATCAGTATTATCCAACGAGTTTGAGTTGATTCTATTTAACACATTCAGTCCACAGATACCAGTTTAAAAATAAAAGTTATGTTTTTAATAGACATAGAATTTGTTTTTTAAACCGGTATCTGTGATACAGTCTTAAGCAGCCACTCAAGGGAAGGCAGCAAAGTCGCTGCTTAAACAAGGTGACCACTTGATAGAGGTGTACATTTTTTCAAATTTATTATTTTTAGATCGTTAGTTCTTACGGTAAAAAGAGTAGAAGGGAGATGGGTCCTTAATAAAAGTGTATAAATAATCATCTTTTGTAACTCAAAAAAAGTCTCTAAAGGAACATTTGTTATTGTAGCTGCCTATATCTAGCGATTTCATACGATGACATAAGTGGGCTCCATATTCTCTATATTACCTCCTCGATTTCCGTAATCTGGTATTTTAAACGGTACGCAAATCGATGGGGCTGTTCCAATCTGCACACCAAGCTGAAAGGAAAATACCAAACGATGATTCCGCCTTCATTTGCATATGTATTACACAAGTGTGATATATATTTCATGGCTTTATAGCATGCCCACACTGCAAGTAATGTGATAAATATGCATTATGCAATAGTCGCATCAGAAAATAGCTTTAGACCAGCCTATATAAATCATTAATATATTTTTAATACATTTTCAAACTACCTCTGACTGTGGAGCTCCAAAATCACAATGGCAAGACAATATTGAATATAGGCATACGTTTGACCCTTACCCTACTGGGGAGTTCTGAAAATTACCAAACAACGAAAATAAGTTTTTCACACTTAGATTACAAACAACTTGTACAATGTTCGTCATGTACAGCTTAAACAATGGAAGTAAGTGGTCCTCGATGTTCGTGAGGTTAACATGTCGAAATGGTGCTGTAAATGCCAAAATAATGCCGAGTGCAGCGAGGTGTAATAGGAAAGTTGACCTGCCATGTTTTTACCTACATGGAAAACCCATTCCCGATAAAGACTATTGTTTGCCACCACCCATTCCCGATAAGGACTATTGTTTGCCCCACCCACCACTCATTCCGCACATGCATGCTTATGGACAATCTCTAAAAGTGTAGTCTATTTTCAATTAGGACAAGTAGCATTAGAACATCATCAGGGGGAGAAGAACATCACAAGTATCTTACTTTCATTCTAAACAGTCTATTAAATCATTTTAGAATTATATCATTATTAGAATTTTGTGTTTCTGGATTTCAAGAAACTCGTTACTCAGTGTCAAGTAAAAACCTCAATGAGTTCTGAGAATGTAATGAGTTTTAAATTAACCGGTTTCATTGGTCCAATTTTTATCACTGAACCAATCAGAATGCTTCATTCATATTTTCATTTGGTTGTTTCTATCATGACATCACTAACTGGTATCATGACATCACGTCATGCCATTATGATGCAACTTAGTGTGTTCTGAGAACTGACTGAGCATTTAAATTGCTGTGAGATTAAGACTGTTTGTATTATCTCTCAAAACGAGTTTCTTAAACCATGAATCATAAAATTCTAAATATAGAATAATTTAACACTGTTTCCAGCTTTTTTTCCCTGTTGTGTACAAATATTTAAACCGAGCCTTCTATGACCCTAGAAGCTTTTTTCGTCTTCTTTTTTTATTTTTGTGTGTGGCTTTTTTACCAAAATCTTAAAAACGGCTGGTAAGGTCAGAGAAGGCTCGGATTAACAAATATTATGTTGTGAAAACCTTGTGAAATAAAATTTGTTTAAATTTGTTTTTGTTAGGAAAATTAGTATCGATTAAAATACAACAATGCAATGAACAACATTATGGAGTAAATTACGTAATTGTATAAGCCCAATCATAACAATTACAGATAATTTAAATGGAGTCTTTGTATTCAATCAATTATAATCTAGTTATCATGTAACATTTGATGTTCACATGTGCTGAATTTTCTTGCAATGTTTTATTTTTAACTTTTATTTTATCATATTTGTACTATTATAGGTTTACTAGTACATTAAATCCAGAGGGTTGAAACTGACTTGGAGTTTGTTAGTTGTCATTTCCCATTTGAATACATCCGTTACCTAGGCTCCCATTTGCATTTGTAGTTACACCCGTTGCAGAGTTTGTTAATTGCTACCTCCCATTTACAAATACACCTATTATGGAGTTTGTTAACTCCCAAGTACTCCCATTGTGGAGTTTGTTAATTGTTACCTCCCATTTACATCTGTAAAAACACCCGTTATGGAGTTTGTTAATTGTTACCTCCCATTTACAAATACACCTATTATGGAGTTTGTTAACTCCCAAGTACTCCCATTGTGGAGTTTGTTAATTGTTACCTCCCATTTACATCTGTAAATACACCCGTTATGGAGTTTGTTAATTGTTACCTCCCATTTACATCTGTAAATACACCCGTTATGGAGTTTGTTAATTGTTACCTCCCATTTACAAATACACCTATTATGGAGTTTGTTAACTCCCAAGTACTCCCATTGTGGAGTTGGTTAATTGTAACCTCCCATTTACATTTGTAAATACACCCATAAGGCATTGTGTAACATCATACATGTAGTTATGGCCCTTGATTTTCTTGAATAATAAGTAGATCTTATGTTATTATTTTGTGGTCCCACCTCCACATGACATCTGTTGCAGACTACTGCATTTCTTCAATAACCTGGTTTTGCTTTTAATGGATAAGTGCATCCACACCACACTCTAACTTACCCATTGGAGTTTTGACGAAACTCAAATTGATCGTCTGATGCATCCATGTGTTTTACGGCGTCTTCAAGATGTTTTTTTTACGGCGTCTTCATGTCGATAAATGCATTATGTGGTAGTAGGTTTAGCACAGTTACACACATTTTGAGCATAATTAAAACAATTTTAGACAATTCAATCAATTGTTGGCAATTCAATTCATTTGCGGATGCCGTCACACGTGAATGAAGGGCGATTCTATATACTGGTATGACAAATAACAATTGCCCACCCATACACCGCACAGTATAAATGCCGATCTTAAAATGATAAACGGGACGCCACCATTTAAACAATAATTAATGTCCTTATTCGCCAATCTACTTCCTGGTACTTCAGGATTGTCAAAAGAATTGTTTGCTGGTGAAATTTATAATTTTCTGTTGTGTTTTATCATTTTCCCTTCTTTAAACTTTGAATTAACAAAATGACTTTGATGGTAAAATATTGTTTTAACAGAACTGTTCTGCAGTAGAAATAAATAAATTTATCTTGAACCACAGTTCACTGGTATACTGGTAAACCGTTGCAGCCCTATACAGCAGCATATTTCTCCACAAGCCCTTATCAGTTCTCCGTCCAGTACTTTAACTTAGACGAGACGGGGGAGTGACAAGGAAACGTGAAAATGAGGTCTATGTTGTGTTGATCCACTTGTATCGAAATGTATCCTACAAGATAGGTCCATGTTGAGTAGATCCACCTGTGTCCCAGAATATCGGACCATGTATCCGATCCAAATACAATATCCTAGGAAATAGGTTACTATATGCCTTGCAACATCTGTGGTCACTTGTTTCCTGGAAAATAGGTCCATGTAATGTAGATCCACTTTTTTTCCCCAGAAAAAAATGTGTCCGTGTTGTGTAGATCCACTTGTATCCTGGTACATAGGTCCATGTAATGTAGATCCACTTTTTTCAGAGAAAATAGATCCAGGTCTTGTACATCCATTTTTTCAAAGAAAATAGGTCCATACCTTGTAGCTCCACTTGTATCCAATAGGTCCATGTCGTGAAGATCCACTTGTTTTCTAGAAAACCGGTCTACATCGTCTAAATTCACATCGTAGAATATAAGGCCATGTATTTTGAGATTCACTTGTATCCAACCACTTACACATAATCGTAAATAATGTCTAGATTTCTTCCCATCTTTGACAAGTGTGTACTGTAGCCATTAAATATATAGAAGTTACAGGAAAGTGTCTTGAAGAGACTATAGTATTATTACATACATACAAATAAGAAGGGCTGATTAAGCATCTTTAACAGCCCCTAATGTCCCCTAATGTCCTTAACAAATACAGGATCAACTGATTGAAATTTATAAACACACTAAAAACATCAACCCCAGATAAGAGAAGATATACAGTACTACAATTGATGTCACCTTATTACATCACAGGTGGCCAGGTTATTGACCACTACACATCACAGGTGACCAGGGTACTGACCACTACAATGCCTGTGTAAATATTGCAGATCTAATCTCATTGTCACATGCCACCAACATTACAGGACAGATTAATTACCTCCCTTGAATGTATTACCTCACTCACCAGGGTAATTACAGCATGACTTGTAATAACAAGGACCTGTCATAAACAGCTATGTGACTTACATCTAGACCAGGGCTCCATGACTGCCTCCTGAACATGGTCTCCAGGCCAAATATAGAAATATGTCAAGACCTTGGTTTCTCTACCATCTGTATTATTTTTGCAATTTGTTGGCATCTGGGAAAAAAAGAGGTTTTGCTATTCAGTCTTTGTTAATAAAATAAAGTATTAGATACATATACAAAAAATATTCCACCCATATAATTATGGACTAGAAGCAGACATCAAAACATACCAGTAAATGTATGCCTGGCCTTAAAGTGACCAAAATAATAGACAAGTTGAGGCATTTATCTCTGATCATCAAGTATTTGTAAATACAATCAGTGTTTGAAGACTGAATGGAGTGGCTGGGGGCTATTCACTGCATTCCTCGCCATTGTTATGGTAACAATATAAAGAATAGTAAACTGAGACAGCACGGCTATCAATCCTACATTTTTACTCCCATGCTGAACTACAGCACATCACCTAGCCCACGCTATTATATCGGAGACGCTTTACAATTTATTACAGGGCAGAAAAATTCCACTCGTCCGCTGGCCATGACGCGTGCTCATTGATGCAGGACGAGTAGAAATTCAGATGAATTCTTTAACAATTTATCAATTTGACCATTCACATATTATGCAGGACGCGTAACTCGAAAACAAATTTTCCTGCCCTGCTTTAGAATTTTACAAACACAGTTTGAGGAAAACAGTTTTACCACATTTTAAGCATGATAGTTAGATTGACATTAGTACTGGACCAAGTAGTGTACATGTGCACTTGATAATTATGCAAGTCAGCAAGTTTCTTAAAGGGGCTGGAGGCGATCTGTTACTTATTATTATAGGTATCAATTCAAATACAACAAACAATAATATATTTCACTTGCCTATTCAATGTTCAACTAAATTACCGGTAGACTGCTGGTGACTGGTTCGATAAAGAAATAGTTTGGTCTAGAAAACTTGATAGCTTAGATTGAAAAGATTTGTTTTTGTATTGATTCAAATGATGCTTTAAGGCTGTATATAATGAAGGTAATCTATATTTAGGACCTTTCGAAAACAAATGCTGAATACGTTTATCAACAATATATGAATTACTGCCAAAAAAAATTGCCAAGTCATCATGTTTTCCAGACCTAACACTTATCATATTTAAACAATAACTGGAACAAATTTGACATAGCCATCACAAAATACCCACGTTTTCTTCACCCAGGTCAATTCCCTATAACCATGTATCATTTTACATGCAATTATTTTGATCGTTCTTTGACACTCAGATCAGAAATAGTATTATTTATGCTTCTCTGTTAGACACTGTAAATGAATAAAAAAATCACAAATTAGGGTGTGTATTTAAACTTTTGACCCCTATCCCAGAGTCACATGGTGACCCTGGAGCAAAATATACTAATATTCCCAAAATCACTATAATTTATTGAGAAAGGAAAATAGATATTTGACCAAATTCCTGACATCAAAATGTTCATTTGAGACATAATAGACCCCCTCGGCCCTGTTACCCTCCACCCACCCACTCCAACGCCAGGGAAGAGGTCTGAGTTTTAAATAATAAATCATTTGACATGCTGTGTATCTCTTTCATAGACGACTAATATACCAATGTGCAAAAGTATGGACAAATGACACCGTAATTGAATTATTGGAGTATTTGATGCACCTTCCTCCAGGCCCAACCGATGACGAAGGAGGAAACAAATGTATACAGTGTAATCCCATCATGTTTCATTTGAGACATAATAACAAAAAATGACCCCAAATCCCTTTTGAACCCCGCTGAAGGCACCCGGGCTCGGAGCCAAACATAAATTGCTCTTGCACGCAGTCATCGCATACCTAAGTTTGGTTGAATTCCGTTCAGCAGTTTAGGAGGAGATGCCGTAACAGACGGAGGCGATTTTAATATACCTTTTTTTGTTTCAAAAACGTGGGTATAATAAACCAAAGGCAACATACGGCGCAATTGAGAACATGACACTAGCTAGAAGAACCTCGAGCACATTATGATGTGTCACTTGTATTTCCACTGACACCAGTCACCCTTCCAGATCACATCCAGACCCTTTAAAAATAATACATAAGATTCGCACTTGAATTTAATTGAACAGTCTGCAATAGTTACCAGTTTTCCTAGCTGGCTGTCCGATTATCACACACCTAACTAATACCAACCACTGACAAGTTAAACAAGTCTCCCCGGATTTAAAGGGACACTAGGCAATCTTGTTTTCTTAAAAACTCACAGTGTCCTGCATTTTTTGCAATCAAAATATTTATTATTAGAAGCGTTCAAAGCAAATTACTTGTGTATATTGTTAACTATTGATTATACTGCACCAATATATTTAAATTGTAATGTATGCAAGCAGGTATAAAGTCAAACTGATACTTAACTAGATTAATAAATCTGAGTGATATTAAATTGTAATGTTTTTCAAGTCCAGACTCTATTGTACCTATACCTTTAGGACTGGTTATAAGGTGGAGGGACTATAAACCTTAGAACTACACACACACACATTGTAATGTTTGATAAAACAACCAAGACTGTCATGTGTCCCTTTAAAAGAAAAGAATTGAAACTTGTTTACTTCAGTTAGATGTTCAGATAAATAACTATTAATTACCTTTAATATTACACTCTAGTCTGCCTACACACTTTTAACACTGCAACAACTACCCTCCAGTGACAGTACTGAACTGGTGACCTCTAAGTAAATCTGAAAGATATATCTAATAAAGAGAGGAAGTAGTTAATTAACTTAATTTAGTTACATTTAACTGGCTGAGTAGTCGAATTAAACTGAGCTGTAATTAGTGATTTGTGTACTATTAAAATACAATGCAAGTCTCAAAAGGTGTTATAATGAATGCATGTACTAATCAGTAAAAGTTGATTCACAAGTATTACATTTAATTAGGTTATAATTGAGACAATTTATAAATCTAAAAGATTGCAAACTAAATCACACAGACTGTTTCCTCTTGGTAATCATGTACCAATTACAGATGATTTTTTTTTGATAGTTAATGATTAAATACGAGATTGCCTCTTGCCATCAAGCCTCTTGGTATAAAGTCGTCAGGTTGTTGGAAAGTAATAATAAATATGTGGTTAAATTAATAAATACATTGTGAATGTTCCACACACAATTTAAATGGGGTTTTACATAATTTTAGTGCAAGTTAGGCCATCTACACAGAGTTGTCGTTCCTTGCAAACACAAACATCTCTGTCAACGTCTCACCAAATACCAAGAATCTTGGTAAATGATGAAAAATGGTGGAAATGCAAAATTTCTTGACGACACTAATATTTTTCTGAATTAACTTCATATGAAATACTTCTATTACAAAGAAACAATTTTCGGCTTGAATGTTTTAACTATATACAGTAAATTATGCTCAGGATTATATTGCGGTAGAATAAAGGTTTGTACTTTGGCATATCACTCCGCCGTCAAAACTTTAAAATAGGCACCACCAAATCGTCCCCATAGCGTAACAGTACAACGATTTGCTTACCAGTACTTTCCAATATCACATAGATCTTAACAACCTACTTAAATTAAAGTACTAACCTATACTGTATATCAAAATGTAGATAATAAGTCGCGTTTCTTTCGATTGTTTACATGTCAATCAACGGCCAATAGTTGGTGGTGTTACAGTGTTAAAGTTCTGTTGCTATTTTTATATTTTATCTATGGCCATGTGACAAATTATCATCACAGGCTACTTTCTTAGCGTTAACAGAGGTCAATGTAATGGCCTCTGGGGGGATTGATAGTACTAGTCAATTTGTTTGTGGTAGATACCAAGACCATCTTATTTTTCCTGGGTAAAACCAGTACTTTATACATCTCGCCAACCTTTAATATTTCGCACACCAAGAATATTTTAATTATGTTGGTTGGACACCTTTAAAAGCCTCTAAACATTCTGTATCTGGACGAACTGCAGGCAATATTAGCCACAGGGTATCACATACTGCTGGGTGCAACCACTTTTACACAGATAATATATAGGGGCGTGGTATACACCATGATGCCACACCCTGTGATGTAAAAATTCCACCATGCAGGAAAAAAAATGCCTGAGAAAAATAAATCACCACCGTTACTTTATTTCTCAAAATCTGTCCTCATGGTCGGTTGGGAGTATATTTTGTCTATCCATACTTTACCACCCCCACCACACATTTGCTTGTGTCGAGAATTTTTATTCATAATTTTGATAGAGCATCATCAAATATACTGACCAATCAGTGACCAGAAATAAAACATAACAATACATTCTGGTAGGTGATAAACTCGGTCTTTATCCCTGATGTTCAACCAAGTTTACTGTTAAAATTAATGTATTTACAGTTTGATTATTTTGAAACCCTGCATATTTCATACTTTTATGCAAATTGATTCAAAATATGTATCTTTCAAAATCAAAACTTGAAAATTGTCATATTGTTACTCTGCCAAAGATTTTTATTTTACTATAGAACTCACGGATAAAAACCGAGTAACACACTTTTTATCACCTAGTGAAAATAAGGTAAAATCTGAACATTTTGTCAATGCAAAATTATGAATTGTCTAACATGGCATAAAATTAGCCAGTTGACAAGTTCAAGAAAAAAGTAGCTATTTTGTCACACTCCTAAGCCACTGAAGTCCTTACCCAAAGGGTAACAGTTGTGGGCGATATTCTCTCTTAAGCCATTGAAGACGGCGTCGGTAGTACTTAGCCCAGCCAGGGCCAAAGTTGTATTGTTTAAAACCAATGTCACAGAATTATTAAATGAAAGTTTCAGTGAAAAAAGAGATTTACCTGTTGCTGCGTTTGCACTTTGGGTTGCGTGTGGTACATGTCTCAAGCAGGGCAAAAGGTAAATATTCTAAACAAAATCATTTTAAAACACCATAATCCATAGACAGTAATAGATTAAAAAATTAACCAAAAATGCCAATAATTGTAATTTATTCCGTCAAAAACGCGTCCAGTAAACACTCGGTTCACATTCACAGCATCCAGGTGTAACTCTGCCCTGGTCCAACATGTAACGCATACACGTATGTAGTTATATACAAATAAATGCAAAAACAAACGTATCACATAGGAAATGTTACCTGTGTCTAATGAGATTCCCACGCACCTGTCTTCTATCAACTTCAAGCCACGTGGATACCATCTTTCATTTTCTCGTTTTCAAGGCAAACATTCATTGAATACCTGTCACGCAACATCGCCAATCTGTGTAAACCATCCTGTACAACATAAAAAGAAAACACAGGTGTCGAGTTCCGTGTAGAGTTTATATTATCAAAGTTAGAGAGTAACACTTATCATTGAAAAATTCCGCGAAAATTACCTGCTTAAAAGTGTCACATGGCTTATCGATTTTTCTGCCACAGGCCACGACCTTAATAAATGGCTTAGCCAATCAGATGACTGGTTATATTTATCGAGAAGGATTATGGGATGCACAACCTATGGGTCATAACCTTTTGAGATAAAAGATTCCGATGTTACGTCATGACACTTGCGGTAGCCTTTGATGTTTGCTCAGCGCGTCACAACAAGGGTTGCGTGATGTCAGGCTAATCCGCTCTGGGTACAGGTTGGTTTTGGGTACAATTTTTTTTTGTTTATTTTGGTCGTGGCGTGGGTGCGGGGCAGGTATTTTAAGTTGCGGACCTCACACCCTCTTCGATACGTGAATTTTAAGTTGCGGACCTCACACCCTTCGATACGTGAAGACACCTGCCTCACACCCTTCGATACGTAAAGACACCATAACCTAGTAGTAGGGCGTTGGACCCATGATCCAAAAGTCGTGGGTTCGATTCCCGCCATTGCCATATGCGTTGTGTCCCTGAGCAAGCCACTTTATCTGCATTGCTTAGTACTGGTTCTACCCAGGAAGACATCGAGAGTGATTCAAATAAGTTCATAGAGCTTTCGTTACAATCGATGTAAAATAAATAAGTTTAAACTAAATCCTTGATCCGCTCACCGCTCTCTAATCCGTCGTACCACTAAATACGGCGTTCTAGTACAACGTGCGCGTTTATGGGTGTGAGTGCGTGCGTAAGCGTTTATTTATCCTCGCGGTATTGCACAAAGCATTTCAGCGAGCAGACCTCGACTGGTAAGGTAGGAACTACTTTTTTTGAAATATAGACAATTACCTGGCTGGGATTGAACGCACGATCCCTGGGTTACTAAGCCGCGATGATAACCATTACACCACGGCGCTACCTTAATGGGTCGGAGTATACCCACACAGGACATCATAAATGATCCAAACGGTGTCCAAACATAATGCCGAGTTTACCGAGGGATTCTTTTCGTCGACTCATACGGTAGAGGGGCTATAATCCTTAGAACACCACCCCGTGACAACCCGGACCCTTTCTGACACAAGTTTGCATGCTTTTTTCTGAGGGGTCTGATAGGAATCTGCTTAAAATAGCCCCAAGTCCCCTCCCCTTGATCAGTAACTGTAGATAGATTCAACAGGTCCTGCCTGTATCATAGCATCAACTGTCAACTCCAAACGCGTCCAGTCAGCGACAACACCATTTCGTGGGGATCTAATACTGAATAGAATTTGTTAACGGATCATCAACGCATACTTGTATAATAAATTAATATGTTATTTCGAGAAGTCCTACAGAGCGGGGATCCAGAAACTCGATCTGCCCTACCCCAGATATCTGAAACTACTTCTCCTCTACCTATGAATACTGCCTGCCCTTCTGTTTATAGTCTTGATCATCTTCGACGCTTGATTATAAATACAAACGTCTTGACCCTTTGTGCAGAAAAAAAATGAAACCGGAGACACGTGTCTGTAGTTTTATTTTTTTTATTAGGCCTATAGTATATTTGACCATCTACATTTAATTCGTCGATATAATGAGGAAGTTTCCCTCTTTGTTTATTTATTAAGTTAGTGTATTTCTGTTTAATTATTAAGTTAGTGTATTTCTGTTTTTATTTATCAAGGTATGAAAGCACCAATTATTTTCCCCATAGACACCAATGTTAAAGTGTCACATATTAATGATTTGCTGCAAATTCAACTCAAGTATGGATAATGCAGCAGTGTAATGTTCATATAGAAAACTAGTTTTCCACTTGAAAAATCACCAGAAAACGTGGGGTCACAAGACATGTAAGAAAGTTCTTGTTTGTTTACTAAACAGGTCAAGGGTACAGCTGTTTTTATTGATCGACTGTTTTCATTGCTCACAAAGTGTAAGCACAGAGTCGAAATTTCGAATAATGTTCATCAGTGATCCAGTAAAACCTATTAATACGCTTCTTATACATATAACCACAAAATCGAATAGAAATGGGCAGTTTTCCCCTACTTATAATGCCCATTTCCATCGAAAAAGGAGGGATTACTTTTTATTATAGGAACTACATTCGGTGTAGAGGTTTACATGTAATTGGTGTTGGTAAACCTCAAGTTAGTGTATTTCTGCCGTTACGTATATGTTCGATAGCAGGTGCATCTGTATCGATCAGCCAATCAGAAAGCATTGCAATGATCTAGACTATACTATTTAATATATACCCATAGGTTAACGTGCTCGGAGGATGCACTCAAATACACAAGACCGCCCGGTTGACATCCCCATCCGACGGACGCGGCAATAAAGTGTTTGATCCTAATGGTCAATCTCACCAAGGATTTATCCATAATTTATGGATAAATCCTTGATCTCACCTCGCAGTGTTGTATATTGTTGTAATATTGTTTCAAAATGTTTGTTATTGATTGGAACGCTGAAGAAGTCGCTAGTGTTGCTGGCAGTGAAAATGAGATTGTCTACACCTAAATAAATATATCAAGTAAACATACACGTGTGTGCATATTCCAAAACAATTTGTATAATACGTCACCTCATTCTGGTCAGAACTCGTATATTAAGTTAGTTAGGATATTTCAAAGCTCCACTAAAATCGTGGGTGTTGCGGTGATGTGTGGGTGTTGCGGTGATGTGTGGGTGTTGCGGTGATTTGAGGGTGTTGCGCTGATGTTTGGGTAACAGCATTAATGAGAAAGCAAGAATCCGACCGTCATCAAGGTGGCGCGGAAAACGCGATATTTTTTTAATTAATAGTAGCACTATAATTGCATTATATAAAGGGAGGTAATTCATATTCGTTAGATGGTGCGCGATGGCGCATTGGTAACACAATCGCTTATTGATCCATGAGTCATGAGATCGATTCAAGCACGGACTATTTGATGATCAAATTTCAACGTTACGGTTCTGCGTCTACAGCATACTAATAATACCTTAAAGGGACACATGGCGATCTTTTTTTTTAAAAAATCACAGCGTCCCGTTAGTTTTCCTTCATAACTTCCATTTGTTCAATCATTAATATTAATTATTACAACAGTTCAACGCAAATTGTTTTTACACATTTATAACTATATAATATATTGAACAAATGCTATATTTAAACATTTGGCACAATAACGAAGACAACCGAAATCTCAATGTGTTATTTAATTACTAGTATATACGAGTAAGCAAGCAGTTTTGAAGTCAAAATAATACAGGATTAATAAATCCGAGGGTTTATTTTAAAGAAACTAACCCGCCAAATAATGGCAAAATTACAAAACTGAATCAATTCAATTCAATTCTTTATTTCCTCAGTGAATGAGATTACATATACATAATACATACATGATTAATACAGATTACATTTATGCAATAGCAATGAAAGGAACGAAAAATAAGAGGGTTACATATAAGAGGGAGAATCACATTACACAATAGTATGTGATTTATAAAAACATGCTGTCGGGTACCTCTATATCTAACCTGATATGATATGATATATGAAGATAATGATTACTCGGGGAAAATGTGAAAAATCTAAACCGTCAATTGGTAGATTCATTGAAAAGCGTGTACTCCAAACACTTTATGGAAGTTCTGGTTTGATAAAACTGTTAATGTCCGGTTTGAAAAGCATTTATAGCCTTTTTAATAAATTTAAAGGATCGAATGAGGGATTGTCTATTACCTTCGGTCAGCTCTTTTGGCATCTCGCGCCCTAAGAGTATTTGAATAAAATCCTCGTCATCTGTATTTATACGGAGATGTACGTTATTATCATCCGGGCTGTTAAGAAAATCCGCTCTTAATGATTCTGTGCATAAGCATGAAGCTATGGCATGACTATTGGGATCAGTGTATATTGATTCACATTCGGGACACACGTGGGGAATATCGTATGGTTTGGTAACCATGACGTTTGCAATGAAGTTGCATAGATCTAATTATCTGGCGTTTTGGGGCAGTGACTATACTATGGTCAATCTAAACTCTATCCAGGTAAAAATATATATGTGCCGATTAAAAGTAAAGTTTTTTTTCAAGGGTTCTAAAAATTACCCACGATTGTATATGCGTTAAATGAATTATGAGTGCAAAAGACGATCCAGTTTCGGAGTTTGGTCTGGCTGGTTAAAGCCGTTTATATTGTTTCTACAGATTTTGTATTCTCAAAATATGTAATTTATATATGTATCTCATCGCCAGTAGGTTTAGAAACGGTGTACATATGATGTAAAATTTGAAAAATACACATCTGAGCTTTAAGGCACAGGTGGCTGTATCGGTGTTGGGAACGGAATTTTTTTTTTAAAAAAAAAATAATAATAATAAAATAAAAAAAAATTAAAAATAAAATATTCGTGTTATTTGTTGAAACAAACATATTTTAAGTTTTCCTGAAAACAAAACAAAACATATTTTAAGTTTTCCTGAAAAAAAAATGTCCCAGAGTATCGTAGTCATAGTTTCCTGAAAAAAAATGTCCCAGAGTATCGTAGTTAGTCTATAACTACGATACTCTGATAACTACGATACTCTGGGACATTTTTTTTAACAAATAACACGATTTTTTTTGATTTTTTTTTTTAGTTCCCAACACCGATACAGCCACCTGTGCTTAAAGGTACAATACAATCTTGAGTTGAATATCAAGCATTAAAGTAGCTATCCCGCCAACATAACGGCAAAATTACCATACACAACCATCTATCAAAACTCTATCCAGGTGTTCAGGTCATACAATAATGTCAATCTCTTTAAAATCAAATCCTAATTACGCTTTGATACTCTCTGTTATAGAAGTGTAGAGTATCGTAGCGTGATGAAGGGTCTGATTTTAATGAGATTGATAATAATGTATATGTGCCAATTGAAAGTAAAGAATTTTTAACGGGTTCTTAAAATATTCGTGATTGAATATGCGTGAAATGAATTATGATTTGATAACTTTTAATTCGACGCTCCAGTTTTGGGGTTTTAGCCTTAATTCGACCGTCGGACGCTCCAGTTTTGGGGTTTAGCCTGGCTGGTTAAAGCCGTTTATGTTGTCTATATAGTTTGGATTCCCAAAATATGTAAGGCATATACCTTGTCAGTAGGTTTAGAAACGGCGTACATATTTTGGAAAATTTGGCCGTTGTTTGTTGGCGGGATAGCTACTTTAAGCCGCCGTTCTGGATTGACGTAACCAATACGGAGATCTTCTAGATGTTTCAAAGAAGTGATCGAGATGTTGCGAATGAGAACACACCCGGGATCCAAAAGCAAGACGCCGATGTATAAACTAACTGGTAATGCAGAAAAGTCTGAACTAATGTGAAATAATCACACTTGCTGATGTCTGCGTTCTATTGGTAATTTCCCATATGAAGGCAAGTAAATCAAATTCTCCTGGAATTGTTCCCTGAAGGACCGACGAACATCTTATAACTTAAATTATTTCCTCACATCATGCTCGGTACCAGCTGTTCTCCGTCAACAACCCGATGAAGTCTAAATAATAGACGCCGACGGCCTGTGGACGTCTTAACTACCCACAGGCCATCGTAACAAATAAAGTAGATTCACAGGCCATTGTAACAAATAAAGTAGATTCACAGGCCATCGTAACAAATAAAGTAGATTCACAGGCCATCGTAACAAATAAAGTAGATTCACAGTCCATCGTAACAAATAAAGTAGATTCACAGTCCATCGTAACAAATAAATTGGACCCGCTATTAGACTGGCATCAGTCTTTAATGTTATAACCGTTTAACTATTATTATAACATTTCCTTGGCACTGAAAGAGGCAAATATCTGCACGTATAACATGTATGGTCTTATCTGACGTATAACGTGTATGGTCTTATCTGACGTATAACGTGTATGGTCTTATCTGACGTATAACGTGTATGGTCGTATAACGTGTATGGTCTTATCTGACGTATAACGTGTATGGTCGTATAACGTGTATGGTCGTATAACGTGTATGGTCGTATAACGTGTATGGTCTTATCTGAACATTCAGCCATGAAGAGAAACAGAGCTTGAAATAAAATAAGCAATTTTTATGCAGAGTTCAGTATTATTTTCTTTTTGAATTTTTCTAATTTTATTATTTATAGTCTAATTTATAGACTGATACCAGTCTAACCCTCTTTCTACCTTATACTTCAGCGAACTTCAGTATGTTATATGTATAAAAATAAATGTTTTATATGATTTAAAAAAAAAAAGCTTTATCTAGGCCCATTTTAACTAAGAATAACTTACATTCTCATGAAAAAATACGCATGTGCTGCCAAAATACTACAGAAACGTGTGTTTTAATGGTGGTTTACGTCACTTTTAGTACATGGTAGGCCATATATGACGGACGGCGGGCCTATAAACATTCGGAATACACGCACACAAACATGTTTATCGGTCTTCGTTATCAGAGACGTCACACGTATATGTTTATCGGTCCCCGTCAACAAAGACGATGACAATTCACCAAGACATTCGCCTAATACGCATGCAATACTATCCACTATCGTGGATGGAACCTTTCAAAGACATTGCCATCGTAATGGACAAAACGCCTGCAGTGCTCCGTGGTTTATGAATAATATATTTTGTCGCGTCGCAACTGTTGCCATCATCACGTACAAGATAGGTGTCAAGGTCACTGTAACTATACATACAACATTGGTCCGTTAGTTTCCCTTGAGTGACTAACATAACTCGTGATTGTTATTCGGGTCAATGTCACTGTTTAGTGTTACTATAAATAGAAAACTGGTTTCCGCTCAATAACTTTAGTTTTTACTTGGTGTATTTTTACAAACACTACCAGGTGCGACTCACGGAAAGGAAGCTCGGGATTGTTATTCGGGTCAAGGTCACTGTTACTATAGCAAATTGGGTCCGCTCAATAACTTTAGTTTTTCTTAGGGTATTTTTTACAAACACTACAAGGTGCTGCTCATGGAAAAGGAGTTCGCGATTATCACTCTGGTCATTTGGTACTAGCAATCGTGAACGCTCGGCCAATCCCGTCATTCCTCGGGATCCCGCATGCTTCGAAGCAGTGTACGAGATGTTGCGAATGTTGGTCCAAGGTCACAGTTACTAAAATATATAACTGGTTTCCGCTCAATAACTTTGCTTTCCATGGAGGAAATTAGGGTTTTCTTTTATGAAATTTGCCAGGTGTTTTAAGTGCAATGATGGGGTATTGAATGTGCTAATTGTGGATGGATTCTCATAAAAAAGAGTGTTCCACGGTCACCTGAAGCTAGTCTGGGTACCATGGGGTCATTCGGATGTAGTCCTAGGTAAGCTATTGAGTTGGTTACTATGAAGCATAGGAGTGACGAAAGACACAGGGCTGTGTGTATTTAATGTTTTTCTTTATTTCTTAAACATTTAACAGTGCTTCTAGTGAAAACCGCATCGCATGGACATGTTACTTTTTGTGAAGCACAGTTTGACGTGTACTTTGGTCATTTTGACCTCAGAATTCAAACAGGTGTGTTGGATTTATTGCACTGAGCATAATTGATATATGGCCAGCACAATTATGATTGAATATTTTCGTGTACATAAATATTTATTAACGGACTATGCAAATATAATGGTGTGGTCTAGGCCCACCTATTGCTGGCACACGATTTCGGATCATTAAACCTGAAAACACATGGTCCTCCGCTATTGAAAATAGTTCTAATGCAACGCTATCAAAAATAGTTCTAATGCATACACTGTAGCAGGATAAATTAGCACACTGTAGATCGGACTACACCAATTAACAACCAATCAGTGGGCAGGGGAAAAGTTCCAGGGTAAATTCGGAGCTATTACACAGAATCTCTTCATTTTGATTGGTTGTCAAGGTAATCAAACCAAAAAATCTTGCTAAAAAATCAAAATTCAACTTTTGAAGAGTACTTATAAAGGTTAAATCACACATTTGTGCAATGTATTCATAATGTGTTGCATAATCAAAGAAAGAAGTATATTTTACATTTTCCTCATGTTTCTACATGCAAGTAGGTGGGTCAGCACCATCCGACCCAAACAGCTTTTTCAAAACATACTCAATGTATGGCTTCTGTATGTTTTTTTGATAAAACTAAGATAGGTCTTTCAAAACAAGTAATACAAAATATAGCTTCCTACATTAGGGAACTCAGTACAGAGCTTAGAGCTATAAGGTAGGCCTATGGAAAATGAATTGGTGTAGTATGACCTGTACATGCAGAAGTAACATGGTAATGCAATACCAGAGATAAGTTGAGTCAAGTGAAGCAAATAAACATTATTTATGAATAAATGAATAATACCGTATGTATACGTGAATGAATGAACTACTAGATGAATGAATAGAGATAGGTTGAGTCAAGTGAAGCAAATAAACTTTATTTATGAATAAATGAATAAAATCGTATGTAAACGTGAATGAATGAACGAACTACTAGGTGAATAGAGATAGTTTGAGCCAAGTGAAGCAAATAAACTTTGTTTATGAATCAATGAATAAAACCGTATGTAAACTTGAATGAATGAAGTACTAGATAAATGAATAGAGATAGTTCGAGTCAAGTGAAGCAAATAAACTTTATTTATAAACAAATGAATAAAACCGTATGTATACGTGAATGAATGAACTACTAAATGAATGAATAGAGCTAGTTTGAGTCAGGTGAAGCAAATAAACTTTATCTATGAATAAATTAATAAAACATTGTGTATACGTGAATGAATGAACTACTAGATGAATGAATAAACTACTAGATGAATGAAAGGTCCAACTGGTTTATCTGTACGTCCAACACGTGTTTATTAAACATCTCGAGAGTATCCACACTAGTAGACTGGCTGTCGTCCAAGTGGTTATAATATTTTTTAATATTTTGCAAACTGAATCAAAATAAAACCTTAAAATCCCAAACATTTCTGAATAGCTCTGAACCACTGATGTTTGAAGCCAGTAATTCAAAGGGGACTTAATGCAAACCATTTTATCTGATGTCTTAATAGCATATACATTTACGGTGTCAGATCGGTGAAAATCAGCCCATTGAACACAATGCAATATAGGCTATATTTGGAGATCAGTCACAAGTTCCACAACATTCGTTCGCTTAAATACACTTTTATTCTGTGTATTAGACACATTTGGCTAGCAAACGGTCACATATCTGGAATAAAACACCGATTCAGTTTTTCAACATTTCGCGTCATTCATTCACACTATGCGTATTTTGAAATAAACATCTGTCAAAACCACATCTCTAACTAACTGCTGTGCTCCTACTCTCCAAAGAAATAATCCTGACAAACACAGTAAAATACTTACTATTCATGATAACAGACAAACTACTTTAACCTCAGGTTAGATTTAACAATGAAATAGAAACTAATCTTGGGAAAAACACATGCAAACTAGAAACTTTGGATTCTTTCAAGGAACTATTTCAGCACCTACGACCCGGAAGTACTTCCTGACTGGTCTGACACCTTACAAACATAAGGACTTAGCCAGTCTTCAACATTAGGACTTTCAGTCATTTGATTGTGGTTACACTGACACTCATAATTCGCGGAATTTGCATGTTAAAAAAAGAAACATACAATATGCAAGTTATGCAGAAAAACTAACGGGACGCCGCGAGTTTTAAAACATCAAATTTGCTCTTAAAAGATAAGCAGCCATTAGCTGTAGACAATTTCGAATCAGCATCGTCAGTAAATAGTTTCTGTATCTACATCCACGTAGATTTATATGTTTCCCCGATCAATAATGGAAAACACCATGACTGGTCTTTTTCTCTTCATTCATTGCCAGATAATGACAAAACAGGATATTGTTACATAAGTTACAAGATTCGACCGTTCGGTACGTATAGATGTGGAACCGTCCGGCCACAGTTCCGGTGGTCATTCTGGATGGTGGGCCCGGACGGTTCCGGGCGCATGAAATCGCACGCACATGGCTCAATACCGAACTTACAATACAATTATATGTTTAAGCTGTGGAATTTGGTGTACGTGTGAACGGAGAACCATGTTACCAATATTGAATTGAACTGGATTTTATAGTCGCACCATCACCTAAGGTCGACTCATAAGGCGACTTCCTATAGCTTTCGCGCACGGGCGGGCATCTGGGTAGAACCACCGACGTTCCGCCAGCCAGCTTGATAGCTATCTCACATAAGGGCTCGAATACATGGTGGTGAAGTGCAAATTATTTTAAGCCAGACTCTAACCCCTCGACCACGAAGCCCCCTACCAAAATGAGTTGTGAGACGCGTCTGTGATATATTGTGTATGTTTTTTTACGCAGTACTCCCTCCCTATCCCAGTCAACAAGAATACAAATATATCGATTTGTCTGGCTAGTCGAGTGTCCAGTGCTTGCATGGCCTGTATTCCGAGATCACGCAACATCTGAAAGTACGGGTTCTATTTTTATTACATCTGGATCTACTTCTATATTAAGACTTGACAGCAAACGAGCAAAAATTGTTGACTAACCTGTTAGATTAGTTGTTTGATACACGATTTGCGATCTGTTTTTGTTGTGCAAACTGATCTCTTTACACGTACTGAAAACAAGATCAAACGCTATACCTATATAGTTACGTATGGTCACGCCCAGAGTGAGCTCATAACACATGATTATTCATGAGCAAACACTGCGTTGCTGTTGCGGATTATATGCCCGTCTTTTAAACGATCACTGACCTCCAAAAATAAATTGTTTTCGGTCGTCTATGTAAGCAACGTCATTAAAAATCATACCCTTTAATTAGGCGTAATTAGGATTTGATTTTAATGAGATTGCCTATATAACGTAGATAATTATGGTCGATGGGTTTTTCGAATGAACTGTTATCCAGTGGGGATATAAACGTATATAGGGTAAACCCGAAGACTAAAGTACGACACCATTAGCTTCCCCAATCCGAGACTTCTCTGTCATGTTCCAAACAAAAAACCGTCATGTATATGGCCTAACATGTGCTAAAATGACGTAAAACACCACTCAAACGAACAAACAAACACGGGTTGTCGTTCCATGCTCTCATACCTTCAGAAAGTAGTACGCGACCATATGACAATTTGTCACATGACCATGGTAACATGTCAGGAAAAAAACGTCAAAGCACCGAGGTCAAACACCCCAGAATATTACGAGGGCTGCTGAACAATCGAGAGAGTCACATCTTATTTCGGACATTTTGAATTTATGTATGTTACTTTTTTATTTTATGTAATCTGTTTAGAGCTATGCAATTCAGGAAAGGGCTGCTAAGAACAAACGCTAATACTGTGACCCTATATGAAAATCGCATTGGTGATGTTGATTTCTTTCTCAGTCTCTGGTACCACCATCAATGTGTTAGGATGGTCCAGGATTTTATCTACAGCTCCTGGATGGCCGTAAATCGCAAATGATATCCAAATCGTTATAACTGCGTGGACCAATGCCGTCACATGTCATGAGCTAGCTCACGTGCAAGACAATTCACGTGAGCTAATTATAGAAATGAATGAAAAAGGCGCTCATTTCATGTACTTAAATATGACACGTAAGCCTATTTAAAAATCGAGAACAAATGCGGAGAGCCGCTTTTTACAGAAGCGAGAGAAATGTACAATTAATCGGAAACGAAGTCAATAAAATAATGGCGGAATGATATCAACTTGTGAGATAATAGTCCCAAAAGTGGCGGATTAATTGACGGTTTAGGCAAAGTGATATATAGCGGTAATGTGCAGCATGTCCCTTATGTAGTCGAATCGATATTCAATAATTTTAGCACCGCAGATAGTCCCAAACACAGACCTGGTTTGCCTTCTATTTCACGTTCTGCATGATTATTGGCATTGTGTAAAACACTAAAACCCGAACTCATTCGTACAAACTCGGCAAATTCCGACAATGTTCCCACGTGGTTAGTTCCTGGCATGAGGTTGACACATTTCCCTAGCGATCTATAAAACATTTTGTAACGTAAGTTCGGATAAACGTCGGTGAGTTCTATGCAATATTGGAGTTACCACTTTAACATTCGCTAGGAAATAAGAGGGCAAGGTGGTTAGTGGATAGCAATGAAACTGGAGATTACAGTTTCGGGCCTCACTGAGGCTGAACCCCCCCCCCCCCCCCCCCCCCCCTCCCCAATTTTGGTACGCAGTATTCAGGGCGAATTAGGAGGTATTCAGTACGCACGAGCCTGGTACGCAGTACTCACACAACACACTATTGAGTACTCATAAAATGTATTTTTTAAAACCAAATATGTACAAAAAAATCATAAAATGTAAATAAAGGTCTAATTTTGATAATCGGGCCTTCATTCATCAGGCAGATCCCGGCTCTTAGGTGTTTTAGTCATCATTCAAATTAGAGTTATTGCCCTTTGTAATTTTATACTTAGAATGTTTGTCCGGAGCTAAATAGTATTCAGTACTCGGTCCCTAAAATAAGGAGTATTCAGTACTCGGTGGGGAGTCGGGGTTACATCCTCCTCATTGGTGACACTGGGCTACTTCGGGTGTCCTCAGAGGGAGATGAAAAGACGGTTAACGTTTCCCATAGGTCCACCGAGCTGTCGAGGCCACTACGTCGACGTGAAAATAGTTACTTATTCAGTCAATTATACTTAGATTTTTGTAAATATCTGTCAGATAAATTGTCTGTGTTTTACAATTTTCTTTGCTATTTGTATAATGACTTTTACTAAACATTGCATTGTTGCTGAACTATTATTTAAACCCCCACGCCCTCTCCTCACTCCTTTAAAAAATCTAGTTTAAAACGTATTAGATCTACATCTTCATATTTCCAACTGTGTAAAGAAACGAGTGCAAATCTTTGCAGCGTTAACCTTTAACAATCGAAATAAATAGTCCATAGACAATCAGCAATGTATAGCGAGGATGATATTCTACATTAAGATATACAAGATCAGATAACGGGGTCCTTCGTTTCACGAGAACAGTTATTTTATCTGAAGTTTATGTAAATGTTTCAATATCCCGGAAATACAGGAATTGCTGGTGATACGGGTATAATCACTGCTCGACAGACATTTATGGTGGAAATCTGCAAATTGTATCACAGGCACACACAGTAAGCACCAGGACAGGACCACTGGAGTGATGGTATTCCATCCTTTAGCTATAAAAGCATTTGACCATCCTATATGGAGTGTTGGTATTCCACCCTTTAACTATATTAGCATTTGACCATCCTATATGACGCTGTAAACCTTCGCCTCTCGCCGCTGCGGTTCGAATCCCACTGGGAGCTTGACTTGTGAGGAAGAGTCGATTCTTACGGATGGTGGGAGGTGTACAGTACTGGTTCTACCCAGGAAAAGTGGGTGGTCTGCCTCCACCACAAAAAATCTACCGTCATATATAACCTTACATGTGTTGAAAATGACGTAAAACACCATACAAACAAATAAACCATCCTATATGCCAATATATTAATAAGTGACAACAAGCGACTCTTAAAAACCATTAGGAAAGGACCCAAGCATAAACATGTATTTAAATCTAAGCTAAACAATAACTGGGATGAAAATTGAAACACATAGATAGGGCCCTGACAATACCGAAACATTTTAAATTACTCGAGCTATCGTCAGTATAAACAAAAAGGAAGTATTCCAGTCCAGTGGACTTGAAACCGGAGCCCCCGGATTAAGCCTCGCCGGTACCACGGAGTTTCGTCGTTGTGTACTTTGGAAAGACACTTTCCCTTAGCCTCATCCGTCAGATGGGGACGTAAACCAGGCAGTCCCCGTGTTCGTCAGTAAGAGCAATCTCTACCCAGAATTGTCGTTCCTTGCATACACATACATCTCTGTCAACGTCTCACCAAATACCAAGACTCTTGGCAAACGATGAAAAACGGTGAAAATGCAAACTTTCTTGATGAAACTAATATTTTTCTGAATTAACTTCATATGACATGCTTATATTACAAAGAAAAAAATTTCGGCTTGAATGTTTTAACTATATACAGTAAATTATGTTCAGGATTATATTGCGGTAGAATAAAGTTTTGTACTTTGGCATATCACTCCGCCGTCAAAACTTTAAAATAGGCACCACCAAATCGTCCCCATAGCATAACAGAACAGCGATTTGCTTACCAGCACTTTCCAATATCACATAGATCTTAACAACCTACATAAATTAAAGTACTAACCTATACTATATATCAAAATGTAGATAATAAGTCGTATTTCTTTCGACTGTTTACATGTCAATCAACGGCCGATAGTTGGTGGTGTCACGGTGTTGAAGTTCTGTTGCTATTTTTATATAGCTACGGTCATGTGATAAATTATCATGTGACCGCAGACTACTTTCTTAGACGTTGACAGAGGTCATGTAATGGCCTCTGGCAGAGATTGCAGTAAGAGTCCTATGTATCCCCTCCGTCGCTCTATGGCTGCTCTAAATAACCTGTAATGTGTTTATGAGCAAACAACATTCAATTCCTTTTAACTAAGTCGTTCTTACGGATGGCGGGAGGTATACAGTACTGGTTCTACACTGGAATAATGGGATTGTCTGCTTTACCATAAAAAAAATCGACCGTCATATACGGCCTAAAATTTGCTAAAAGTAATCTAAAACACAATTCAAACAAACAAATAACTACGTCGCAACATCTTAAACCATATATCATCGGACAAAATATTTTTGATACATTGATTCTACATTATAATTATCGTGTACTGTACTTCCAATCCAACACAAAGTCAACAGGAATGAGCATTCTGGGAACCATGCATATTACAAAATAAACATACCGAATGAGCCTAGAACCTCCACACCTGCATAACTGCAGAAGTACTGCAAGTTCTGTTGTACACACGTCATGTACGCATGAGCACGGTCATTGTTTTCGTCACCCCTCAATCAAGTGGCACCTGAAACATCATAAGGTGAGCATCTTTATTTATACTGACAAAAAATGCATTTCGGGGATTATACCTCTCTTCCTGGATACACTGGTCTTGCCCGGGAACCACACGGCAACTACGAACTTTAGCACCAGAGCTGATACTGACTCACGTTACATATTAGATTAGGGAGCGATACTTTTCTATAGTTAGCTTGCGTTGTTCACTTTATCAACAGGGGAGAAGGAATTATTTCGGAAATGTCTGATTTAAGTTAGTTAATTTTGCCGCGAAGCATATTCCCGGGAAATAAATGTCAAAAAGCTGTCAAACAGGAACACTTATAAGTAATCTAATTGCAGAGACGGTTGAAGTTCATTATTATTTGATTATTGTAGAAAATATTGCTACCTCACTCGAAACAATAGGCTTTTTCTTTCCGTCTCTATACGGAAAGTATCGACTGAAATGAAACTGATCGACTCACGGAAGAGGCGTGCTTTTCTTAACAACGTTTAATGCATGATCATTTAGTACAAGATGGTGGTGGATTTTGTCTGACACAGGGGCCAGGGCGCAGATTACAACCGAACCTTTTCGCGCGGTTGCCAAGAGCCGAGAAATAAACGCGTACTATTTTTGTTTGTCTGCAATACTTTGGCAATGCTAATTTTGAGGCTATTTGAAATAAATACTGCGAAGATCAGTTGAGAAATGAATTTTTATTAAAACAATATTTAACAGCATGATTAAGTTGCTCCAACACGACAAGCTTAGATATGCATCTACGTTTGTTCATATGGTCAATTGGAAAATGTTCTCACTGTCACTTTCTCGGTTAAAAATGTGAAGTAAATTTATACAAACAATCAGCAATAAATGTTATTATATCTCAAAACAATGCTTAAGAAGTTGCATATCAACGTTAAAAGGTTTAGAATACTTGAGTTGTTTCTATCGTGGGCGTTTTTTGAAGAGTGTCCAAACGCACCGAACCGTGAAGAACAAAAATGAACAAAAACAACAAAACAATGCGGATATAACGCGAATTCTTTTCAAAATCTATGGTAGACAATATAGGTATATATAGTCCATGTATTAACAAAACAATATGGAAGTGTTCAATAAAAGAGTAATGTATTTGTATGGAGAACTATGCAATAATCTATAATATATGTACGTCATACCAACATGGCGGCGCCTAAATTAGATTCATGCAAAAATGAATTTGCATTCAAAATCAAGTCATTTAGCCGATTGAACATGAAAGTGGGGATAAAACCATCATCCTTTTTTTAAAATATAATATAATATAATTATATGTGGTTATCGGCCATACTGTTATATAACAACAGTGACATTCTGTCCCGTTGCCCGACACGAGGCGTGATTCCGTAAGTAGCCGGAATGGCCCGAGTTTTCACGAACGAGAAAATGCACCGCACAAAATAATTAGAATGTTATTTGTATCGTAAGTTTTCTTGTTAATGGCCCCACTATACTTCCACAGAAACTGTGAACATAACAGCTACGTTTTGAATAGAATTATCACCAATCGTAAGTGATTGTCTGCAAAATGTAAAATGTTTCAATGAGATTATATTACGAAGACGCCACAATTATTTGGAATGCAAATATCAAGGACTTTAATTATACCTATTGAATATTATTGAATAGATACATGAAGCGTACAATCTTTATGTAACAAGGCATAATGTGCGAGCATCTGAGAAGCCATACACTCAATTACATATCAATACAGGCTATTTTAGACTACAACAGGAAATGGTGTCAAAATGTATAGATCTTATTATAAGGAAATTTAACATCGGTTCTCAGTTGTCCTCGTGTTGTACAAACACAAGTGCAGTTCGTATTAAATAAGTTGTCATATGATGTGAAGTTCTTGTTAGGCATGGTATCATGTATAGTCAGTTGTTTTTTTAACCACGATTCAACATCCGTTTCAGCAATCCATACACCCGTTCGAAACAACACACATCGTCCGTCCGCCGTCCTTTCAGCCATCCATCCATTCATCCACCCACCGAAACCCATCCATCTATTTACAATCAACTTTCAGTTTGTGAACACATTATGCGTTATCTAAAGCCACCACAGACAAAAGGAAATCCGGGAACCTGTCTTACTTTGACTACCGGTCTTATGGTTCTTTAACATGCTCAGATGAGTTACACGTGACCGCCCGTGATGAGTTACACGTGACCGCCCGTTCGACGCATGAGGCGCTTGCCAAGAACACACCGGTGAAAATCTGTGGCGCCGGTGATACTTGAACCCAGGTCCCCCGGTCGCGCTATCCACTGGGCTACGCCAGATGCCAGATACCTTAATTTAGATATGCTTAAACCAAACATTATCAGCTACATGTATAAAGCTACATAGAAAAGCAATGTAACACTCTCTTACACAGTGAAATACCGTATAAACCCACATTTTTCTTTCATAAAGAGTTGTTAAATGTGACCTTCTCGATTCGTTTAATTGTATTCTAAATTCCCCGACTTATTGGAAGAGTGTGTATAACTCGCAAACTATGTACAGCATTTGATGCGAAACTCCCAGCAACGAAATTATCCACCCGAAAACCGTATAGCTAGCTTAATTGATGTTTGCTATGTGCGGTTAAAGCTTTTGGAAGAATTGTGGAGGACTGCCCAAATGTGATTAAAACCACCCGAATGCGCTTCGGTAAAAAGGAGCAAGTAAGATAAAGTGCGCCTCATAATTACTGTTATTGAAAAGATTTGTTCTGGGAACCGAAGCATTGTGGTGTAGTGGTTATAGCGTCTGCCTTGCATTCGGGAGGTCGTGGGTTCGAGTCCCCTGACCGCGTCATACCAAAGACTTTAAAAATGGAGTAGTCACTTGTAAGCCTTGTCTGACGAGCAAATAATGGGTAGTATATTGACCAGTGTCAGAATAATGTGACTGGGTGGGTGGGGGTATGTTGTCTAATACGGTGTGGTATTCCAGTGTGGCAGCACTATAAAGAAACCATTGAGTTCGCTACTTCAAGTAGACATATCATCACATCACACAACAACACACAGATAAACGTCCAGACATTGTGCCTATAATCGTCGGGTAGGACGCCTGTCGTAGGTGGAGGGACTATAATCCTTAGAAATACACACACACACAGATTTGTTCTGGAAACCTGGACAAATAGTACACCAACAAGGCGGCGTCTTAACGACATACGGATTACAACGAAACAATCTAATTGCTTTTATACACCATAGCATTTAGCCATAATATTTATTTGATATTATAGAGAACTATTTCTCTCTAGCAGTGTCATTTGCCGACACTATTGTGGGTGTGTGTCAAGTGGTTGTATTAACCCTTAACCCCCTACACATATATAATGGACTGTTCTTTCTTTGAGTTAAGACCATTCCATTTGTGTTTTGGGGGAAATGACTGATCAGCGGACATTGTAAACCCTCAGTTACTCGCAGGCTGATTTGGGTTTACAATGGACGCAAAAGCTATTACAGTCGTGCTTAGCGGGTTAAGGGTTAACTCATTTGCGCAGTGTTCTAACTTTAATGCTCGCTAAATACCTCAAGTGCCCCTTTAATATTGATTCGCATAGTTCATTTTGCTGTATCATCGAAAATTTGGCCATCTCGCAATATTATAGCAGGAAATGTGGAGAATCGATGGAAACAAGTGATAAAAGTGTGTCCCAAAACTATGTTAAGTGCGCATTGCAAGGGAATATTAAAGGGACACACTGCAATCTTGATTTTTTGTTAACTCTAACATCCAGTTAGTTTTTCTACATAAGTTGCATTTGTTCAATCATTTGTATTATTTATAAGAATAGTATAAAGAAAACTGTTTTTGCATTTTATAAACTGTTTATTATATTGCACCAATAGTATATTAGTTACAACCCATAGTCGAATAAGGCGAAAACAAAAAAACTCTCTAACCCATAGTCGAATAAGACGAAAACAAGGAAACTCAATTTTTTTGTTTTATTACATGCAAGCAGGTTTAAAGTGAAAATGATACTGGGTAAATAAATCGGGACGCTAACTTCAGTGTTTGATATACACGTGTGTCCCTTTAACTCGGATTTCATGCATATTTTGTCACATCTCTCTCCATGTATATAGATCAACACACCCTTGTAGTTCCAGCTCTCCATGTATATAGATCAACACACACTTGTGGTTTCAGGGCAAGAATAGGACCACTGCCCATCCAGACAGACGGGTGGAATTCCCAAAGTTCATGACCATTTTCCCATTAAGGGTCTTCTGTTCAGGTGCCACTTCTGTGCTGACAGAATCAACAATGACTCAGCATAAATGGACATTCTTTGCACTGAGCAACTCGCCAGTTATGCAGCTGTGGCTGAGAAGGTTCTGGGCATATTATGTGTGTTCTGGGCACATTCTGTAGGTTCTGGGCATATTCTGTATGTTCCAGGCACATTCTGTAGGTTCTAGGCAAATTCTGTATGTTCTAGGCACATTCTGTATGTTCTAGGCACATTCTGTAGGTTCTAGGTAAATTATGTAGGTTCTTTGCAAATTCTGCATGTTCTAGATTATGTAGGTTCTAGGCATATTCTATAGGTTCTATGGGTGGACTGTTCAGTGTTGGCGGTGGAGTGGGTGAGGGCGGATGAGGGCTGGACTGTTCAGTGATGGCGGTGGAGTGGGTGAGGGCGGATGAGGGCTGGACTGTTCAGTGTTGGCGGTGGGGTGGGTGAGGGCGGATGGGAGCTGGATTTGTCAGTGTTATCGGTGGAGTGGGTGAGGGCGGATGCGGGCTGGACTGTTCAGTGTTGGCGGTGGAGTGGGTGAGGGCGGATGAGGGCTGGACTGTTCAGTGTTGGCGGTGGAGTGGGTGAGGGCGGATGAGGGCTGGACTGTTCAGTGTTGGCGGTGGAGTGGGTGAGGGCGGATGAGGGCTGGACAGTTCAGTGTTGGCGGTGGGGTGGGTGAGGGCGGATGGGAGCTGGATTTGTCAGTGTTATCGGTGGAGTGGGTGAGGGCGGATGCGGGCTGGACTGTTCAGTGTTGGCGCAGGAGTGGGTGAGGGCGGATGGGAGCTGGACTTTCAGTGTTATCGGTGGAGTGGGTGAGGGCGGATGCGGGCTGGACTGTTCAGTGTTGGCGGTGGAGTGGGTTAGGGCGGATGCGGGCTGGACTGTTCAGTGTTGACGGTGGAGTGGGTGAGGGCGGATGGGGGCTGGACTGTTCAGTGTTGGCGGTGGTGTGGGTGAGGGCGGATGGGGGCTGGACTGTTCAGTGTTGGCGGTGGAGTGGGTGAGGGCGGATGCGGGCTGGACTGTTCAGTGTTGGCGGTGGAGTGGGTGAGGGTGGATGGGGGCTGGACTGTTCAGTGTTGGCGGTGGAGTGGGTGAGGGCGGATGGGGGCTGGACTGTTCAGTGTTGGCAGTGGAGTGTGAGTGCGGATGCGGGCTGGACTGTTCAGTGTTGGCGGTGAAGTGGGTGAGGGCGGAGCTGGACTGTTCAGTCGTGTTGGTGTCATATGATTCTTCAATTATTTTCTACTCCTCTTTTTCAGATGCAATTGAACTTTAACCTCGCTACAATCGTGAGTATAGCAGACGAAAACGGCCTTACAGTTTCAAAAGTACTTCTGAAATGTACAAGTCATTATAAATAATGTGTAAACCCTATCCAAGAGTTAACATTTCTAGCAGACTATTAAGTCTATGTATGTTTATTGTACCACGTTTCCTGTTCTCATATTACAATGTAAAATATTTTTGCCTCAGCCCGGTGATATAGCATTCAAATATGAGCCCATTGAATGTCGTTGACTGTCGCGGGTGGATGGGTGTAATAGGCGATTGTTACGCCGTATCGTTGGTATTTCCATCTTCTTTACACCACAAGGGCTCGTCCCGCTGGTGTCTTATCAGTTAAACATATATGTGTCATAAATATACAAGGATGGGACAAAGGCAGACATATACCACATGTTTTCCTGTTATTTATGGAGTTTTCTGAGAAAAAGAAAAAAAAATCCTACTGGGAATATAAGGAAATAATTTCCAAACGCCGAACTACTTTTTGTAGATCTAAACTGGATGCTAGATTATTTCAAATGTATTTTACCGGAATGTAATATAATGCTTAAAGTAGCAACAACAGCCAACTTTAACAACATAATTATGTACACCGTTTCTAAACCTGCCGACGACCAAGTGTATATTTATTTATAACACATTATTTTCAGAATCCAAAGTCTATAGACACAATAAACGCCTTTAACCAGCCAGGCTAAAACCATGAGTTTCCAACTCATAATTCATTTTATGCCTATTCAATCACAGGTATTTTAAACACCTGTGAATGAACCTATCCTTTAATTGGCACATATACATTAATATATGACCTGAACACATGGACAGTGATAAACGATCTTGTAGTGTAATTTTGCCGTTATTTGGTTTAAGAACATTGGTTTTGTATTTTGTTGGATCTAATTCCCTTGGGCGTTTACATGTCTGATAAAACGACATGTGCCGATCAGCAGTCATTTGTTTTACCGAAGTGTAAAGTGCTCTTGTGAATTATATATCCCATAATACTAAATCTGGTAATCCATCGACCTATAAAGCGACTACAGTGGAAGTAACTATATATCAAATTGCAATGTTATAAGGGATGAATCGTCTTTGCTTTTGGAAAGAGAACTCATCTGGTATATATCCTAATCCATTTGACTGAAAAAAAGTGTTACTATTTGGGGAAAGAAGATAAATAATAAATGCAGACATTGTACACCCAATCTCCAATCAGACTCTAAAGCAGATGAGTATACATGTATACTGAAGCGAAAAAGAAAACAACTCGGGAATTTCCGCTATATATTATGTATACAGTACTGAACACTTAATTCCACATAATATTCCAAAGAAATCCCAAGATGTTTTGTAAAAAAAAGAAAGTTTCAGTCAGTTAGAAAAAGGACACAAATGTGATGTTGTAGACGTTTTAATCACAGTACACTTTGAAAGTTTGCTCAGTTTGCTCACATGCTTGAGCCAAACGCGTACTCTGTCAATAATGAAACTTTGAAGGATTACTATTTGCTATGTTATGTGTTGTTTTAGTCTTTTTTCCTAAAGGAATGGTCTTACGTAGCCATGTACCATTCGGTTAACAGCAGCATATATTGTACATATAATATATAGCGGAAAATTCGCGAGTTGCGTTTCTTTTTCGTTTCAGTTTATATGCTTATATCGAACGCTAGGAAGCAAGGGCGGATCCATGATTAGCGATTTTGAGATTAGTGCGTGTTGTATGTTCTCCCATTTTAGTTTTTCCCGTTAATGTGTGGGTTGGGTTGGGTTGCGGTGCGGTGGTGGGTGGGGGTGCATACTGCCATCTTCCAGGACAAAACACGTGCAGTTTAAAAGTTTTTCAATTTTAGAGAGCGTACACCGGCCCCACCCCGTCCGCTTGATCAGTGCACACTAATAAATGAACAAACTATAACCCAGGGCCATTTTGAATTTGCGACACATCACACGCGTTGGGATTTCTAATTAATGAAGCTAAATATATGTGCAGTCTTACACACTATCCAGTTGAATGT